>PVIC010011327.1:0-41601 GCA_004025085.1 Thryonomys swinderianus
AAAAAAAAAAAAGCAAAGCATAATACTTCAAAATGAGGACACTGAGAAACAGGTTCCTCCATTTTATTATCATCCTTCACTTCCAAGAACATTCTCTATCTCTTTACCTTTAAAGAAAATGTTCCCTAGGGGGATAAAACACATGAAATGAAGATATGGTGGCCTTGATTCTCCCCGGACATTTAGATATGTGCATTTTTATATGCAACCATCCTAATATTCTGAAGGTGACAGCTAAAGATATTAAGTGTAATTCTTTTTTTTTTTGCTTTTTGGAGACAGGGTCTCGCTTTGTAGTTCAGGCTGGCCCTGAGCTCACTATGTAGCCCAGGCAAGCTGCCACGAACTCAGCAATCCTCCTGTCTCTGCCTCCCGAGTGCTGGGATTATAGGCGTGAGCCACCACGTCAGGCATTGTGGTATGTGGTGTTGATTGTTGGTGGGCGTGTCTCCACTCCCAGCATTATATGTGGTCACCGGGGATCGAACTCAGGTCCTTGCGCTTGCGAGGCAGGCGCCGGAACCACTGAGCTAACCCTCCGGCCCTTAAGTGTAATTCTTAAATATAGTTTTCAATCCATTTTGTTAGAAGTTTTAGTTTTACAAAATAATACATAAAAAGAAAAAACTAAATTATCCTTCCTTTACAGAATTCTAAAGTTAAATTTATGATATCCCTACCCATACTGTATCCATCCATATGGTATAAATACGCACGTGTGGTTGTGCGTGTACGTGTGTCTGTGTGTGTGTAGGAGGCGAGGCAGAGCACCAGCAGCCTCCAGAGAGGGAGGCTGACCATTCTGGAACACCTCCCCTCTCCTCTGGCCTGAGACAGCCTGGGCTGCTCAGTGTGACCCTTTGGAGTTGATGTCCTAGCATGTCTGGTTTTATGCACATTCATTGTTTCTGTTGTGTCTGCATGCCCGCAGACCTGTGCAGTCCAATACAGTTGAGGAGTGGCCTGACCAGAGTTTGCCCAAGGGCAGAGACCCTGTCCCCCAGGGCACACCCATCGCCTGGCCAGAGCAGGCCCTCCATACCTGCTGATCAGAACACTGGAATCCCCATTTTAACACCCGGGCTCCCACATCATTTTGCAAAAACCCTCCCTCTCTCCCACTATCTTAAAGCACTGGTCATTAGGAGAGGGCAGAGTCTGAGCCTCAAAACCAGCTGGACGTTCACTGTATTCGAATTCTTTTTTTCATAGGTGAATGATAGTAGCAAACTGAAAGGTTCTGTTCATGACTTTGGTGTCTTTTTTCTGGGTTCCTCAAGACCTGCTCTTATTATCAAATGTATTTTACACTCTTCCAACAAATTTTCCAAAAAGCAATCCACTGGACTGAGAATGAGTGTAGCAGAGATTCACAAGAGACTGCTAGAACCTGAGTCCCTAATGGCTTTTGTGGAAAATGCCAGTGATCATCGAGTCTCGGGTGGCTGAAGTGTTGTGGGTTAAGGACAGATGGGCTTCTGTTCAGAGATGCCCAGGTGAGACCAGCAGGTGACAACCTCACCACATGAGCTGGTACAGTGCCATACCTAACAGTTAGAGGTGGTATGGAAAATCCACACTCTTCCCTTGAGGGAGGTTTTTAAAAAAAATTATTATTATTTAACTGTTACTGGGAAAGGACAGCTGTGTGGCTCAGAGCCGAGAAAGTAGTAAGTAAGAATCTCCATCAGGCATGGAAAGGAGTGTTTTAATCAAGCGTGGCGGCTAAGGGTGTAATTCTGATGTTGGATCAGGCACTGAATTAAACCACAGTTCTGCTTCTAGGCGTCTTAGAGGAAGACCAGCATGAGAATATAGCCATGGTGACCTAACATCGTATAGTGTAGGGAACACTAGAGCAGCTTTCAGTGTCCATCAGTAGAATATTAAATAACTTTATATTCGTGTTATATAATGGTTGTCATTGGCCATCAAAAAAATGAAGTTTATCTCTGTGGATGGATAAAGACATCTGACATATATTTGAATGAAAAATTGTGATGGCCAAGAGAAATAATCACAATCATCAGTGTTGCTGTAGTGCTGACGACGCAGCGACATGTATTAACTCATTCGCTCTTCATAAGGGGGGGGGCGGGCCCTCTTGTTGCCATCGCGGAACGCCTCCTTCCGGCGGGTCTGTGCACCTGCGTAACCCGCTTGATCCGGTCCCCTTCGCCTCCCTTGCACTGCGCTGTCCCCTAGTTTCACTTTCTGAAATTTCGTTTTAATGAAAATAAGTTAAAGAGACTCGAGACTCATTCTCATCGCCCTTACCATCCATCGCCAGTTCCTTCTACTCCAAGCTCGGGAGAGTCTGTGCTGCGAGCGACGCGGGGTGGGAACTTCTGGGAGTGGGAGGAGCCTCGCTGTGCAGGACTGCTGGGGATTTAGCGCAAGTGGCATCACGCAAGGGCCCGTAAAAAAAAAAAAATTCCCCAGGAGATTCGAAATTCAGATAAATAGCAAACATTTATTCTTTATCTGGACTTCAATTGAATGGGGCCTTGTCCACTTCCTCCCCACCTTCCTCCCCACCTTCCTCCCTAGAGAATGATGCTGATGTGAAAACACCTCAGTGCTTTTAGCATCACGGTGACGGTCTGTCTGTCTCTCTGGCAGAGGAGCCTGTTTCTGGAGCTGCGCATCCCACAGGCTAACCGCTACGCCATCATGCTGGAGTACGCCACTGAGAGAGACTATACGTTTGTGGTTCCCATGAGCGTGAGACCCTTCTCGGAACGGCAGGGCCAGGTGACCATCTACAGCTGCGCATACAGGTGATTAGTCCCACCCCAGACTCCCTGAGGACTCTGGTTCTTGTTTGCATTGGAATCTTGCTTCTTTCTTGAGGTAGCTCATGAAAGCAAGCAGGGACCGTGGCCTGGCCCAAGGGCAACTCCAGAGTAGGTATGCGGAGTCCTCTCTATGGGCAGCAACTGAGAATAGTGCATCTTCTCGAAAAGCTGCACGCTCTGCCAAGCAGATTGGTTCAGGCTCACATGAAGTTGCACATCTTTGCTCGATTCTCCGCCCCTCTGGTGTGCTAGAATGAGCTCAGAGCTCCACCTCAAGGGTGTGGGTGCCTGGAGAGGGAATGACTCGCTTCTCAACAACCCTGGGCACCTACACGCTTTCAGAATGGGGGACAGTTATATTTGTGAGAAACAGTGGACAGAGGGCTTTAAAATGCAGCCCAGTGACTTCTTTGAGACTTCCGAGAGCACCCATGGAGAGGGATTGATGAAAAACAGCCTCCCTTGTGTACTATTTCAAGGGCACGCTCGTGGGCTTGCCCGAGATTGCATACTGAATAGAAGGGGAGGTCTGCGGACTTGAAACAGCCGGGAGACGGCAGCAAACTTGTCCGGGATTCAGCCCAGGCCTTCAGCAGCACGTTACCTCCACTCTGGTGTTGCTTTCTAACGAACCGAGATGACCTGACGTAGTTAGACATCATCTCTGCTGTGAAAATGGGAAAGGTACACAAAAAGCAAGTACCAGTAGGCAGGAAGAGAAACTTTTATCGAACTTGATAAAATGGCCACCGCATTAACATGATGCCCTCAGCAACCCTAAAAACGTAGCTGTGGAGCCTTCATCTTGTGTGTGTGTGTGTGTGTGTGCGTGTGCGTGTGTGCACGCGCACGCGGTGCTGGGGATTGAACCCAGGGCCTTGCGTGAGCAAGAGCAAGCATGTCCCCAACTCTGCATTTGGACTTTTAGCAGGAGATGGGCCTATAATTCCCCTGGAATGTTTTATCATTATTTGGAAATGGCCATTTGTATCATAGGTGGCATCAGCACCACTGGCATGTGCCCTCCGAGATAAGCAGTCACCAACCATGTCAAGGGAGTCCAGGGGACCATGAGCCGCAGGGCTTGGGCAGGGCTTCTCCACCCATCCACCCAGGCCCCGCCTCCAGTCCGGGCCCAGACCCCACCCACCTTCCAGATCCAGTGGCCTGATTTCCTATTCCCCGGACTCCAAGGAGGGAGGGCTCAGGGCACTGCAGGGAATGCTCGGGGATCCTGGCCTCTGAGGCTGCTAAAGCCATCTGGTGGAGCCCCCAAGAGCTGTTCCATAACCTTCATCTTGGTGGACTTACAAAGGGGAATCATGATGTCCTGCCGATCACTGGGCCTTGCCATGGCCACACTGAAGTTTGTTTTCCGACTGTCTCTCATGAGGGCTCCAGGACATGATAACCAGCCACTCCCACAGTAGCAGGGTCCATCTCTTCACAGGGGCTAATCACCCTTCAAGGTCACTGTGGCAATTAAATTTCAGAATGAGTTCTGGCTGAGCCTATAACCTCAGCATTTAAATGAAGCTGAGGCAGCAGGATTGCCCCAAGTTTAAGCCTAGCCTGGGCCATATGGTGAGTTCAAGGCCAAGAAATGTAACCCAACCAGGCAGTGCCTACCCGGTAAATGCAAAGCCCTGAATTCTATTCTGAGAACCAAAAAAGAAAAACAGAAAATAGTGAGTCAAGGCCAGTTTGGAATGCACAGCAAAACGCTGTCTCAAAACAAAACAAATAACAACAAAAAACCAGGCTACATCCCTCTTCAGTTTCTCGTGCAGAAAAATGCACTCTACTTCGTCAAGTTTTCAACAGGAAAAACTGAAGGGAAGCGAGAGAGGTGTTGGGGGAGGGCCACAGTGGGGTTCAGGCTAAGGCAACTTTGTCCCCTTTTCAGCTTCCTCTGCCGGAGCGTTTTGACAGACGCCCAAGGTCGAGTCAAGTTGTATGATATGTCAACAGAAACGAACATTAAGCTCGAGGTGAAAAACACCCAGTTCCTTCTGGTATGTTTCTGTTTTATCTGTGGAATTAACTTTCTTTCTTTCTTTCTTTTCTTTCTTTCTTTCTTTCTTTCTTTCTTTCTTTCTTTCTTTCTTTCTTTCTTTCTTTCTTTCTTTCTTTCTTTCTTTCTTTTTCTCTCTTTCTCTTTTTCTCTTTCTTTCTTCCTTCCTTCCTTCCTTTCTTGTTTGCTTTCTTGCTTAGTTAATACTTTTAATTACAATTGTAATTATGTAACTGTCCCTATTCAGTATTTTATATAAAACCAGTTACAACACACAAGATTTTCAAATGAAACAGTGTGCATCAAAGTACATGTTGATGCAAAGTTTACAGGCTATTACAGAGCTTTATCTTAAAAACACCTTCATGAAAATCACCTATTGAACTTTAGGGCATTATGACGATGTCTGTGCTTTTCAAAAGCTTAGTTTCTTCTGGGATTGCATAACATCTGTATTTTTTTTTTTCATCTATTTGAGCCTATTTGATAGGAAGTCTCATCATGAAAGTGAACACATCTCAGAGAACCTCATTTCATTAATTTCTATTTGTGAATGAAACGTTGTCATTATATTTCCTATTTTATGACTGCCCCATAATAGAAATATCACTGATTATCCTGTTTTTCTCCTTTTCCATCTTATTATCTTACTAGCTCTTCTTTAGCTTCTTAGAAAATTCTATCAAAATTTTAAAGTTCACAATCAGCCAGGTTTTTTAAAAAAATAATTTTCTAAAAGAGAATAACTCAGCTAATTGGATATATTAAGAGTTAAAATAACAACTGAGGCAGATTTAACAACCTTCTTGCCCCCTGTTGTAATGGTACAACTGCAGCCTTGAATCATGACAAATAGAGGCAGTTGGTTCTGCCTAGGAAGGAGTGGCCAGATGTATAATAAACATCTCCGGAAATACACGATCCCCTAAGCACAAAGCAGCTTCCTGTTACTAACAGTATTAAGTATGTGCCACGCCTTGGGAAATGCCAGGCCAGCCTGTATAGATGAATGTGCTTTAGGTATTTTTACTTGCTAGTACTAAAACTTTGGAGTTTAAGGAGTAGCTGGAATTCAGGTTTTTTTTGTTTTTTTTTTTTTGAGACAGGGTCTCGCTTTGTTGTAGTTCAGGCTGGCCCCGAGCTCACTATGTAGCCTAGGCAAACCTTGAGCTCAGCAATCCTCCTGTCTCTGCCTTCTGAGTGCTGGGATTACAGGTGTGAGCCACCACACCCACCCAGCACTGTAGTATGTGGTATTGATGGCTGGTGGGCATGTGTCACCACGCCCAGCATTGTATGTGGTTACCAGGATCAAACTCAGGACCTTGCGCTTGTGAGGCAGGCACCAGAACCACTGAGCTACATCTCCGACCCTGGAATTCAGTTCTTAAAAATCATTATAAATAAGACATTTTTAGAACATAACAATCCAAGTAAGTCTGATCTCTTTATCTTTGGAAACAGAGCAAATCCTTAATCTTTTAAGCATAATTTGTCCTTTTAAAGTTAGCTCAATGGGGAAGCTGAGGCAGGAGGGTCTTTGTGAGTCCGACACCAGTCTGGGTCATGTAGTGAGTTCAAGCCTGGACTGAAATACATAGCAAGACCCTGACTCATAAAAAGCTAAAGTAAATAAGTGAACACATAGTCCAACGCCATTTAGGAGTAGGCCTAGCTAGAAAAGACTCTTTGTAGAGGTAGGTGCATCGTCCATCTTTGGCCCCATGGGATTCCACACGAGGAAGAGTGAAAGAGATTTGTTGCCCAGGGATGTCCCTTCCTGTGATACTTCTTCTGTATAATGCCTCTATCGTTTGGGTGAATTCTTTACTTACAGCTCCCTTAAAAAGAATGTGTTTGACTATACCATTGATACTGCAATGTGCCCTTGTGTATTTCATGTGCTCGACAGTATCAGGTTTGTGTCATTCCCGCCCAAGAGTTCTTACCTGAATATCTGAAGCCTCAAGTCCGCTGCATCGCCCAGTACCAGTCTGATAGTAAGAGGTAACGTGTGTTCTTCCTCACTCCAGTCGACGTCCTGAGTGATGCTGTCGTGCTTATATGCTGACATTCCATGCACACTGAATATCGCTTATCCAAAATATCTGGGACCGGAAATATTTCAAATTTAACCTTTTTTTTTTTTGATTTTGCAGTATTTGTATATATGTAATGAGATGCCTTAGAGGTTAAGTCTAACTGTAAAAATTACATTCAGTTTTGTTTCATATAGACTTCACATGCATGGATGGCGCACAGGTACTTTGACCCAGCATTTTCAGTGCATCTGTGACCTACTACAAGGGGTGGAATTTTCTGCTTATGACAAAATGTCCAGTGCTCAAAAACTTTCAGATTTTGGATTTGGGCTGGAAAGCCCCAATCTGTACTTAATTTCAGAAGTGATCATAAACCAAGGTGCTAAAGTCTAGTGTTAGAAATTTAAAAAGAGAAGGTAAATAATTTTCTCCAGCAGCCAGCGTTCCCAGGATTCCATAATTAGACACAGATGGAGTGACCACTGGGAAAATCATTCACCCTGGCTCTCAAGGGCGGGTCCCTGCTTCTATTCTGGGCCCTTCTTTTGTTTCAATCCTTTAATCTCTGTGTCTGAGGCGCTTTCCTTGAAAAACCACAAAAAACAGTGACCTATTTCACAGCTATGTGATTAGAATTATCTAACTAACACTTATTGGGGTTTCAGGAAGGTTGTTTTTTATAGGTTCAAAAATAATTTACAGACATGGTCACGAAATATCATATGCATAGTTAGGACTGCGGAAACCTTCAAGACAATGTAGATCTGGCCGTGCCAGAAAGAAGTCTAATATATTTGTTTCTCCCATGTTACAGTGGTGTTTATATACAGATGAATAGTGTTTTAGTCCATTTGTCTCATTTTAAATTCAGTCTGGGCATGGGAAGTTTCAGTAAGTTCCTATCTAGCTTACTGTACTTCAGAATTAAGGTTTGCCTGGGGTTGGGGAGGTAGCTCAGTGGTAGAGCACTTGCCTAGCATTTGTCCAGTATTCAAAGCCTATCTCTCTGTTACCAGACAGTTCCACAGGGCTTAGCTATTGTGAAATAGATTGTGAAATATTGTATTTTCCAGGCCCACCTGCATGTCCATGACCTACAGGACTCCTCCAACAGCCTTGGTTTTGGTCGCCCCCAAGGGGCATCCTGCTCCTGAAGATAGCGTCAGTGGATGCCCCTTGTACGAACAGCAGGTAGGAAACCCCCAGGTGGCCTGTGTCTGGACTAGGTGTTCTCACAGTGCGGTCCCAGTCACCAGCGCTCAGGAGCCTGGGGCCTCGTTCCAAATGCACCTGTGCGGCCCTGCCCTGCTCCTCCTACATCAGAAGCTCTGGGACAGGCCCGGCAGTCTGCATTTTAACCAGTCCGTGATTCGACGAGGATTTCTACTTTTGATCATGGAAAATCCTAGAAATGTAACTGCCTGGTTGAAACTGACTGTGACCAGCCAGCCCGACATGCTTTGTCCCTCCTGGTCTCTGTCCGCATGTTTCTTTGACACGTTTTCATGGCCTTCATTCTGATTTGCCCGTGTTGTGATTTATGTTGTTTTCATTGGCTGTTGCTGTTTGGCATTGTTGAGTTCATTAGTTCTCTTCCCAGGTTGGGTTGTTAGGACTGTTAGAATGGCTGCTGCGCCTAGTAAGCTTTTATGTGTCTCACCACACCAGCACGGTGCCTGGCAGGTAGGAAACTGTGGATAAACACTTATTTACTAACCATTTAGAGCACAGAGGTGAAACAGAAGCAGGTAATGCCCCCCACTTTTTAACCGTAAACTATAAAACTACAGAATGTTTAAAATCTCAGACCATGGAAATGTACTTAACATTCTGATTGTACTGTGTCCTGCCGTCTCAGGGATGGCTGTCAGGTTGGGATATTAACGTGACTTGAGAGACGAGTTAACACAAGATCCTGTAGGATAAATGTGGCTCGTAGTGGGGGAGAGAGTCGAAAGCACTTTATTACTTATTTATCTTATGATCTTGGCGGGTTAGTCCCCTCCCTGCGTGGTATCTCTGACCTGAAGACAAGAACAACCTTTTGTGGTGCCGCTGCTGTAGCTTTCAGAGAGTTCGGGACTGACCTCACCCGTGGCTGAGGCTCACCAGGGAGAGCAGGGCTCGCGTTCACACGCTAGCAAAGGGAGGAGTTTTTGACCGGTGTCGCTGTAGTGAGTGCTGCGTGCCCACAATCCGGGTGAGGGCTGTCTCTCCCATGGGCCGGAATTTGTGTGATTTGGACTCTGCCCATGCCAAGAGAGGGATATGGCATTCACCAGTGGGGCCACCTGACCTTGAACTTCTCAGTTTACGTAGGTCTCAGCTTACATAGGCAAAAGGCATGACGAAGTAGTGAGTTCGAAAACTGTTGGTGGTCAAACATTCAACATGGAGCCAGACCACTGTGCTGTGGGTGTAATGAGCGGTGCTGTGTAAAGCTCCTCATCCAGCCAGTTGGCAAACCTATTCTGCATTTTGACTGGGTTGAACGCAGGCACACAGTGGCTGTGTTGTGTTCAACCTGGGTGAATGCTACCAAAGGATTCTCTAACATGATTCACCTAATTGCGCCCCCCCCACCAAAATGTACTGTTGGACCCCGGTTTGCCCATTGTGTAGGTGAGAGATGTTCGGTTTGGTCCAGTTTTTGTATTTACAAATAAATAGCTGCTCAGGCATCGACAGGAATTGTTCTGTGGGGGAGGAACAGCGGTTGTTGTCTCACTTGGGGGGACACCGGGGATGTTCGGGCCCTGAAGCCTGGTCCTGGCTTCGTTGATTTCTGTTGCTGCAACAGAGACCCGCAACTGGTGATCTGTGAGGAGGAGTTAATGGCTCAGGGTTCTGGAGGAGGCAAGTTCAAGGCTGGATGGTCCCAGTGGTGAGGGCCATGTGCTGTGCGCAGAAGGCACCGTGCGGCCGGAGCAGGTGTGACCGTGACAAGGGGCACCGCGGGAGAAAAGGAGGCTGGGGCCGTGGCTTTGGGACAGCTCAGTCTTGCGTGAGGAACTCCGGGCAGCCACGGGATGGCATCGTCTGTGCCCCAGGGCCCCGTCTCCCAGTCTGATGCCTCCCAACACTGCCATGGGGAGAGAGGAAGTCTCACCGTGAATTTTGATGAGGACAAAACATGCTTAAACCGTAGCGACTGCTACTTATTCTGATTACAGCATTCACAGCTCTTTAATGGAAGGACTCTCGCTTTTCTTCTCTCTCTTTTCCCCTCTTAGCGCGAGATAACCCTGAAAGGAGTCATACCACAGCAGGGCCGATACATCTTGGTGGTCCACTTTTACCAAGCAGAGCACCTCTCATTCCTGGTGCACGTGTCTGTGCAAGGGCAGCAAGAGTTGATTGGTGAGCTGTGCGGCCAGCCGTGAAGCATGTGCCCGTGGGGGTGGGGTCCGTGCAGGCACGTGATAGAAACCCTTCTCTCCCTGCCCAGGTTCCTTCCAAGGCTCCTTCTGCCCCAATGTACTTGGCTGCCATCAACGAGTGATCACCCAATACGAGGTTGAGTTTGACGACTCGAAGCCCGAGGTGGGCGTGACCATTCGGGTTCCGGAAAAGAAGTCCCTGCTGTTGGTGCGTTCTGCCTGTCCTTGCCTGCTTCCCTTGAGGCCACCACGGGCGGCCACTCTGTGTGCCTGCCATTTCTCCAAAGCACTGAAGTCATATTTATGAGGCAGGGGTCCCATTTTACAGTTTTTACCCCAGCAGAAGAAAAACATGTGACAAGTAAAACCAAGGGAAATAGGAATGGTGGGGTGCAGCAGGGGTCTTCCTGGCCACCAGACCCTTCCGCTCCTTGTCTGCCTGGTCCTTCCCCGACATCACCTCCTGTCTCCTGCTGGCTTCCTCAGGGGGCTCCCCTTCACCTTCTGTCACTGTCTCGCCCTCTCACTGTTTCTTTCTCCCCGTCTGTGTGTTGTCATGGTCACAGGCTGCACGCTGAGCCTGGAGGGTCCTTCCTCTTCAATACCATCAGCCGGGCCTGTCTATTCTGCTCTGCCCTGTGGGGATAGCACCCACATCTCTAAATTCACCCCTGATTCTTCCGGAGAACCAGGGATATTTCCCAGTCCTGCTCTGTGGGCGCTGGTGCCAAGACCACACCTCTTCCTCCTCCTCCTCCTGCTCCCCCTCTTCTTCCTCCTCTTCCTACTCCTCCTCCTTTTCCTCCTCCTCCTCCTCCTCCTCCTCCGAGGATGCCCGGCCCCCAGGCACAGCCCGACTGTGAGCTGTAAGAACGATGAAAGCTCCTCTGGCGATTGCCGCAGGCACTGTCGACCAGGTCAGACAGGCTCACAGAGGGCTGCGTCGTGCTCTGAAAACCTGGGGCATGTGACTCACTCTTGAGCACTCAGCAAACTCTGCGGCAGCCACAGACTTAGGTCCCATGTTAGTTCTGCTGCTTTGGTTTGCTTGCCATTAAAAATACGCAGCAACAGTCCCTGGAGACCCAGGGAACCCTAGGCCCTGATCCCTGGAACAGCTCCTGCTGCCCCCGGGGCAGCGGTGCTCTGAGGGGTCCATTCAGCCCTCGAATCCTGGTGGCTGGAATGGAGCCCTTACAGCTGCCACGGCTTTGCTCCTGTGACTCACTTTTTTATGAATCCCATTTCATTTGTCCTTAAGCTTAACCATAAAGGACACGAATCTTGTTAACGAATCCAAACACACACCGATGGATTTTTCTTAGGTCCGAGTTCTGCTGCTGCTTGCAGAGGATTACAATGAACAAGCATTCGACACAACATCCGTGGACAAGTCCACTGAGTTTATCACTACTTGTGGGCAAAACAGCTTTTACATCAAGTAAGTGCCGCTCTGTGGGAGAGCACTGGGCATCTCCACCTGCCCAGCGGGGAGCAGAGGGTGGCCTTGGCTTTGCCCTCCCTTCACCACGAGTCTGGATTCCTCTGCAGGAGTCGCTGGACTCAGCGGAGTTCACCCCCTGGGTACTTAGGGGGCGTATTCCTCTTTGCTGCCTCCTGTGTGCCCCTGTAGATTCCTGACAGATGCCCCATTGCTCTCTGCTATGCGCCCGAGTGGGGCGGGTCCGATCCGGATGTGCCCTTGTACACACCCCTCCATGCCAAGAGCTGGAGAGCCTGGGAAGGAGCTCCTCCGTGGGCCTGTAGTTCTCCAGGCGCCCCAGGGGCCCCGGGACAGAGGTTCCCTGTGGTGGTATGAGAAGCGAAGCCTCTGAGGCCATGCGGCTAAGGATTTACCTGAGGCCTGACTGTACTGTGCCCTCAGCCTCAAGAGCACATGACTCCTGGGAGCCTCAGTCACCGTGTCTGTGAAATGGGGCCGAGGCCTAGTTGGCTGGGTGGCTGTGAGGTTAGGTGAGGTATGCTGAAGCTTCTCGGACTCAGCACTGAGCAGGTGCAGGTGAAGCCAGACACTGGGAGGCTGAGGCAGGAGGAGCACACGTTCGAATCCAGCCTGGGCAACTTAGCCACTTACAAAGACCTTGTCTCAAAATTTCAAAGGGTTGTAGCTCAGTGTGAAGGCCCTAGGTACAATCTCCTGTACCCCAGAGACAAAAAGAAAAATTCCTTTTTCTCATTATCCCGTCATTATGTTTAAGCAATCGCATTACTAACGTACAGCTCATCTCGAAGCACTGCCTCCTAACCCAGCTTCCTGGTGAATGGCCCAGGGACGTCTGGAGACCGGGTGGCTGGGGGAGGGGTGACCATCACTGGCTCAGTCCTCTTTCTTCCTAGACTCCAGGGCCCAGAGCTCCTGCTGGGGGGAGGGCTGGGGCATTTGGGGCCTCAGCATCCCGGTGCATCCCCACGAGCTGCCTTTTGTCCCCACAGCTCCAGGGAA
The DNA here is from genome assembly GCA_004025085.1 of Thryonomys swinderianus. NCBI lineage: Eukaryota > Metazoa > Chordata > Mammalia > Rodentia > Thryonomyidae > Thryonomys > Thryonomys swinderianus. The sequence goes on from PVIC010011327.1 coordinate 12,699, forward strand.
GCCACCGAGTTCTGTCAGCGATCCGCCAGGTCGCTGGTGGCCGCTTACCACGACGGCGCCCTGCCCTGTGAGTGCAGCCTGCAGGGGTCCATGGGCGAGGAGTGCAGCTCGGCCGGCGGGCAGTGCTCGTGCTACCACAACGTCATCGGGCGGCAGTGCACGCGCTGTGCTACGGGCTACTACGGGTTCCCGCACTGCAAGCGTAAGTGAGGTTCCCAGGCCGCGGGCCCAGGGTCCGCCATGCTGGAGCCGCATCCACAAGGCTTAGCAAACGCAGTTGTGAGGATCCCAGGGAGCTGGGCGGGGTCTCCAGCAGCCCTGCTCCTGGCCAGCGGACCTCATTCTAAGGAGCAGCCTGGGGAAGATAAACCTGTGAAGCAGAAGAACTGCCTTCACGTGTAGTCTTGACAGTTCAGTCTGTTTCCCAGCAGAAGCTCCTTCAATTTTTGTACCCAACCAAAATTCCCCCAGGACAGGAGAGCCAGGGCCATGCTGCGCACAACCCACGGGATGAGAAACCCTCGTCCTTACCTCCGAGACCATCCTGTGGCCCCAGGAGTAGTGTCAGCCCACGGCACTGTCACTGTGTGGCGGGGAGGGCCCGGCGTGCAGCCTCTGCCTGGAAGGCGCCCTGCGGCTGCCGCCACCCTGGGCTGGGAGCTTGCTGGGCGCTGGGAGCCGGCTCCGTGTGGGAGTGACCCCTGCCAGCAGTGTGGTGTGTCCTTAGGGTGTCGGGCTGGGGGCCAGGGTCTGCACACCACATCTGCCAGGAGCCCTTGGTATGCTCGGGCTTGGCCCCGAGAAATGGGCCTCTTTAAGCAACCATGTAGTCAAAAGGTTCCTAACGACCAGAGCAGCCCGGGAGTCCTCGCAGTTGGTGTGTGTAGCCACAGGCCGGGCAGCCTCTAATGCGCCCCGTCCCACTTCACAGCCTGCGGATGTGGCGGGATGCCGTGCAATGAGGAAACGGGAGAGTGCCTGCCGCCGCCCAGCGCGCCCTGTCAGGAGGACGCCCACAGCCCCCACCCCCCGGCCGGCTGTGCCATGCAGAGCGACGCCCCTGATGCCCTGAGGTACGGCCAGGTCCCAGGCAGCGCGGGCAGGGCTGGTGGGCTCTGTGTGGACGTCCGCATCCGCCGCCACTGCCGCCCACTTCCCATCTGCCCAGGAGTGGCGTGCTTAGCTCGGGGGACCTTCGGACTGGGGGCGGAGCCTGGGGCTGGGTCACCCCAGACTCAGGGTAGAGCGACCTCGACCTCACGCTGCCACTGAGGTCGCTGTCTGAGCCGTGGGCGGGAGAGGAGCGCTGTGCGGGTGCCCTGAGGTGCCCTGCAGTCGTCTGTGTCACTTACTGTGCAGCGCGGCGTCCAGTCGCCTCCAGTGCAGTTTCCAGAGCTGAGCTCCTGGAGCGACTCTCCTGGCTTGGGCATGACTCCTAGCAGGCCTGGCTGGGAATGGCGGGGGCAGAGGGGCACAGGGGCACAGGGGCGCTGCCTTTCCCTGCGCAGTGACAGGCATCTGTAGCCGAGAGCTGAGTGCGCATTCGGCAGGCCGGCTGACCTCAGCAGGGCTGCGCAGGGACGGATGGACCCAGAGCAGGACCCGGCTCTGGGAGGAGCCGCCAAGAACTAGACCTGGGGCTGCCCATCAGGAAGCCGGAGGCGGAGTCCCAGAGTGCAGCACGGGTGTGGCCGGAGGCGGAAGGTCGCTGTGCACCCTGCAGGCCCGCGCACGGCCGCAGGTTTGCATGAGAAACAAGAGGCCGGCAGGAACTGCCGTGGCAGGCTCAGCGCCGACGGCTCCTCGCGTGGCCTGTGGCTGCTGCGACAAATGAACACAGGTTGAGGGTCTTGAACCCGCAGCAGTTTCCTGTCGGGCTCGGGAGGTTGAAGTCAGAAGCGCAGGGAGGTGTCAGCAGGGTTGGTTCCGTCTGGAGGCTCGGAGGGAACGGTCCGCCTTGCTCTTAGTCCTCACAGGGCCGGGAGTCCACGCGGCTCTGGCTCTCCTCACAGGGGTCCTGTCTCTGTGTGTGCCTGTCTCTTCTCACATAGGAAGAGACCAGTCACCTCAGTTTAGGACCCACCTTACTCCAGGCTGACATCTCGGTCACATCTGCAGAGACAGTTTCCCCCTAAAGTCACACTCTCAGGAACCATGAGTGAGAGCTTTGCCAAACCTTTCATAGGGGATACAATTCAACTTTTTCTCCACAAGAGTCACATTTCTAAGGTAGAACCCTTCACACGCTTCGGATGGGTCCCTGGTACCTCCCAGCTCAGGCCACCAGGACCTTGTAAGGAAGCAGAGACCAAAGCCTTGTCCTGAGTCATGGCACATTCCAACTCTGGAAATCCTGGGTGTGAATCCGACCTGAGTCACCTTGGTCACCTACAAGCCAGGGCAGGGCTCCAGGCGGACCTAATCTTAACCTCAGAAAGCAAAGGCGTGGAGAAGGGCAAAGAGAGGCTTTCAAGCAGGAGAGAAGCCTGAGAATTTACTGTCACACAGGGTATATCTCACTCCTCGATATGCTCAGTACTTAACTTTTTGAGGAACTTCTGTACTATTTTCCATAATGGCTATGCTTTTTTTTTTTACTCTTGTATGTGTTTTAACTGGGATGAATCTTTTCTGTTTTTTTTGTGAGGTTTTGGCTTTGTCTTTGTATTTTATCTTCAATTGTGTCAGGTATCTGTACATTTGATTGTTCAGACCATCCCCAGAACTCCGGTTGGGCACTGTACTTCATGCAGAAGGCGTGCGTGTCTGTGGACCAGCAGGGAAGCTCTCCCAACGGACAGTGTCAGCGAGGTGTGCGAGCACCGTACTGTGTGCAGGGTGACGTGCTAACTTCTCACATGCCACGTCATTCTCAGCCCCCCTCACTTGCTAGCATAAGGGCGGCTTTCCGTGGCTATCTGGCCCCTAACTTCAGGCTCATTTCCTCTGAACACTTTCCATATAAGTTCATTTCCCCACTGTTGAAAGCCCCCTCTCTTCCTACTCTCCTATCCTCAGATTACACTTGTCCTTTAAGGATTTTGCATTGGAAGAAAACCTCAAAGAAGGCTCCAATCCTTCCATTAGTAGCGAGTGATCTTCACCACTTTTTACCCAATGCAGGCTTGGTACTCGGTCATCCAATCTTTGGTGCAATTACTTAACTTACCATATTTCTAGGTCCTGTGTCCTTAGTCACAGTGTGCTGAGATCAAGGTTGACTCACTCTTCCATGTCTTCTTCCTCCCATGTCCCCAGACATAGGGATATGTACGTAGAAGATGGGTGAAATTCTTAAATGAACAAGGTGGAATTGGGCTCTAATTTAAAACTGAACTTTGATGTAAATGTACTACGAAGGGACCCACAGTATCTAATAGCAGAAAGACAGAGTTCAGCCCAGCACATTCGGGCCACACATGGGGAGATATTGTTACACAACGGGTAGCCACAAGCCCACGGCCTTGGAGGTGACTTTATTGACCATTCTGCAGCTCCGGGCAGCAGCACCTAACGGAATCGTCCGGCTCTTGCAGCGCAGGCAGCTTTGTGGGTAGCAGAATGCCTGCCTGGAGAAATGTGCAAGGTCAGGCTGACATTAAATCATTTTAAAAGATGTTCAGCCAGACTTTGAAGAGGAAATTTCCTTTCTTTCCCTCCTGTTGTCATAGTGCTCCTGAGAGCTCCTTTGGTTGCTGGGTTTTATACAGGATTCCTAAGCTCAAAGATGTAAACATTACATGACTCAAGTTACAGGTATACACGCGCCATGCTCTGATGGGCCTTGACGTCTCTGCCCCAGCTGGCTGCGTGGGGACCGGTTCTCCGGTGATGCCCTCCTTGCTGCATTCGCAGCTGTGAGGCCCGAGCTGGGCCCCGCAGGACTGGTGTGGTCGCGCCTCTTTGCTCCTCTCTTTCCTGCCGTGTCAGCTGGACGGAGGAGCAGACACAGCCGCCCCTGCTGCCTCCACTCGCACGGCATGCCGCGCAGCCTCCGCAGCCACTTTCACGGCAACCTACTGCCCAGACCCTTTTTTTGTTGTTGTTTTCTAAGGAAGTCAGCATGTTTATTCCAAAACACAGGCTTCTGTGTCTCCCTTGCTCAGGGACACTCAGCCATGCCCAGTATGTGGCCAGAGGTGGTCAGTGTGACCTGTTTGTTTAGTACCAGCATTAAACGCGTGCACCCTTGGGCCAGAAACCCTCCATGACAGGCAAAAAGCGTATGTCAGACCTGGGGATGAGGTGCCCACTTGGCACTTATGACTGTCCCTCCATGGCCACTGTCTTTTCGGGTGTGCTGAGTGGATAAAGGGGCAACTGACTGCTTCCCTCAGCCAAGGTCACAGCAAAGGTCATCCTAGAAATACATGCATGCCAGGCACGGTTCTCAGGTTTTCCCATATATAATCTTCCAATGCTCACAGCAGTCCTGTGGAGTAGGGACAGTATAAAGTCTGTGTGTTCACAGATGAGGAAACCTGATCATAAAAAGGTAAATGTGCTCAGAGTCTCACATCCTGGGAGCAGCAGAACTGACTTCCAGCCTGCGTGGGCTGTTCCAAGCTGGCTGGTCTTCACCAAGTGGGAACTCTTATCTAGTGACGTGTGGGTCCTGGCATAAGCACAACCCTCCCTGCGGTGCCCAGGACTATGCTGCTGTAGGCCCACTTACTTACTGCCTGCCTCCTCTGCCCCTGCCACTCCTGGGGTCCGGTCACAGGACTGGATCATCCACTCTGTCCTCCACTGCTGCTGACAGTGACTCTGAGCTCCCCAGGGAGCTGTGGCACTGCTGAGTCCCGGCCTGCTGGACTCCCCAGAATGCCATGTCTTCTGCTCACCCGGAGGCTCACAGGATCTCTCTACCACTGAGCAGGAAGCCTGGGAGTCCCCCTTGGCTTCTCTTTCCTCTCCTCTCCTGCAGGACATTGCAGGTCTCAATAACCTCCCCTCAGAACAGCTGTGGAGCCCGTCCCTGCTGTCCCCCTGATGCCCCTCTGATGCCTCTTCTCCCTGTGTCTCTCTGCTGGACTCCTCCTCCTCAGTCCATCTTCCACAAGCGCCCGCCCACACTCTTCCCTCCCCGGTGGGTCCCCGTGAGCCCGCCATGTGCCAGGCACTGCGCTGAAGTCTTGCACACACTGCCTGCTCTCGGCAGCTGCCCAGTAAATTGCGTTAAGTCCAGCTCAGCTGCCCTGCCAGATTGCCTTCGGCCGACAGCACCACCTCTGCGCTGCGCGGCCCGGGCCAGGGCCGGTCCTGGGCTGTGTGATGGGCTCGCGCCCACCTCTGCAGACCCACGGCCCAGCAGCTCTGTGCTGCGTCCCTGCACGCCCATGGCGCTGTCCCCACTGTCCCTTCTGCCGCATGCCTGGCCGATCCGGCGCCACACACGGGCGTGGAGACTCAGCCCCACTGTTGATTGGCGAAGTGGTGACTCTCCTGGACGGGGCCACCTGTTGCTCCCTTGAACCCCTGATCTCATGTGTGTGCGCGTGTGTTCGTGTGTGTGTGCGTGCATGTGTGTTCTCACGTCCACTCATGGGTCACCAGCCAGAGTCCTCCAGCCTCGGCGCCCATCTGTCTTTCGCGCCCAGCACCTCGCACTGACCGGACCCAGCAGTCACGCACCGCCGTCACGTCCTGTCTGTCTTCTGTGAGCCCCTCTGTCTGTGTCTCCCTCCGCCTGGCGATAAGCGCCCTGCATGCGGCCGCTGTGTCATTCGGTTGGCTTCATACAGCCCCTGCTGGTCCCCGGAACTGTGTGCAGGCAGATGCTGAGGGAAGTTCTGTCTTCTGCCCTGACTGCAGCTGCAAGGACCCCAGAGTCACGGGGCAGATGTGTGACCGGTGCATTGCTGGGTACCACTCATTCCCTAAGTGTCTTCCCTGCCACTGCAAGCATGGTGGGACCATCCCGGAAGTGTGTGACCAGGTCACCCAGGCTTGCCTCTGCAAGGTAAGACAGATGGTGCAGTTCCAGGGGCACCAGTGCCAGCCTGGGAGAAGGGCTTCATGCTGACTCAGCCTGTCAGAGTGTGGGAAGTGGGGCCGACCTATAGCACTTCCCATCACGTGTATAGCAGGGTATAGACATTCCCTCATTTACACAACTAGAAAGGAAAGCCTCTGGTCTGCTGCACAGGCCACAGGCCCCTTGATCAGCCCCTCAAGTAGGCAGAAGATTCACAAAGCTCACCCCACTCAGTGCCACCTAGGAATGGAGTCCACATACATCTGTCGGAATCCCTTGCAACAGAGAGGAAAAGTGGGGCTCGGGGGTCAGAGACAGGCTTTAGGGGACCTATGAACCTCTTGATACGTTTGCACTGATTTTTCTTCCTTTGTGAATCTCAGAGTACTATTTGCCTACTTTCAAGCTGCTGCAGTTTGAACATTTGCTCAACATTCCCGTTAGAACATCTTATTTTGGTGTTTCATTTGTACAAACAGCTCGTTGAAACCAGGAGCTTTTAGAAGATATGATGTCTCTTTCTTCATGTTTTGTTATAACAGGAAAATGTACAAGGGCAACAATGTGACCAGTGTCGAGAAGGATCATTCCATTTCGACCCGTTCAATCCCAAAGGCTGCAGTGATTGCTTCTGTTTCGGAGTGACTGACCAGTGTACTGACACGAAGGATCGACATGCTAAGGTATGTGTGGAGTTAGAACTCGTGGGGGTTTTGGTTAGTCTAATTTTGTAACAAAGAAGGAAATGAATTGGCATACAGGGTCACAGGATGTTTTGTATATCAAACAGCTAGTGTTGTCCTTCCTGTTCCCTGGCCTGCAACATTTTCCCTTTGATGACCTCATGATTATTTCTTTTTGTTTTTTGGTTTTTTGGGGTTCTTTTTTAGACAGGGTCTCACTTTGTAGTTCAGGCTGGCCCTGAGCTCACTATGTAGCTCAGGCAAGCCTCGAACTCAGCAATCCTCCTGTCTCTGCCTCCCGAGTGCTGGGATGACAGGCGTGAGCCACCATGCCCGGCACTGTGATATGTGGTATTGATTGCTGGTGGGCGTGAGTCTCCACGCCCAGCATTGTATATGGTTACCGGGGATCGAACTCAGAACCTTGCGCTTGTGAGGCAGGCACTGGAACCACTGAGCTAAATCTCCAGCCCAGGAGCTCACTTTTAAAACATGCCTACCATTCTGTTCATCCTCCATATGTCCCTTTATTGTGCATACCTTTGTTGAACAACTACTAAATGTCAAGAACCAGGCTGTGTGCAGGGCTGGGAAGGTGAATCTCACATATGTCTTGTTACTGCCATTCTGAAAATCCCTGGTCGCCTTGGATGAAACAGAGGCATTGCTGGGTGAGGCCTTGTTCATGACGAGCCAGGGAGGAAGGGAGGGAAGCTCAAGGCCAGGCAGATGGGGCTGGGTGTAGCCCAGTGGTGGAGCACATTCTCGAGGCCCTGGGCCCAGTCCTAGTGCGCCTTTCTGTGATGTGTGATGCTGCCGTCACCCAAAAGCCTCAAGCACACATTTCCATGTCTGCTTTGTCCCCAGTTTACGCACATGGAGAACTGGAGCCTGGAGACAGAAAACGGTGTCAATGTTACAGTTATCTATAACCCTCTAAGCAGAAGTATGGTTGCAGATCTCCAAGAGATGTCCCCGACAGTCCGCAGTGTGTCCTGGGTCGCACCCCCGCCTTACCTGGGGGATAAGGTAACTACGGCCTGTTGTTCTTTGGACCCTTCTCTGGGCCGCCTTTGTCACTGCAGGAGCAACGTCAACAGGAAGCACCAGGTGGATATTCAGGAAGTGGGCTAAAGCTGAGGAAGGCAGGACACACCTGCAATCCTAGCTACGCAGGAAGCTGACGCAGGAAAATCACAAGTTCTAGGCCAGCCTGGGCAACACAGTGAGACTCTGTCTCTTAACAAAAAATGGAAAGTTCTGAGTGTAGCTCAGTGATGGAACATTTATCTAACATGCACAGGCCCTGGGTTCAATGCCCAGAACTACATGGGAAAAAAAGAAAAAGGAAAAGAAGTAAGGTTGACCAGTAATGAATAGGACACCTGCGCACCTCTGCCTGGGGACTGATCTTGTACCCGGCATGCACAAGCCCAGCAAAAGAAACCATGTGCAACGTTTTTCTTGATTTTTACTCCACCAAAGAATTTTGTTCTAGGAAAATATAGAGCCATTTAAATAAAGTCTGTTCCAAATGGAACAGGTATGTTTATAAATGCCAAAGCTGAGAATTCTTTGTTTCACAGCAGAAGAGAAGCTCCTTGTCAGGCAAACAAGAGTGGAAAATGACTCATGGCCCTATTAAAGAAGAATCGGTGGTAACTGTGATTTCAGGAGCAGGATGATGTGCATTCACTTACTCCTCGGGGAGCTAATAAATGAGTTGCTTTTCCTTTGCTGCTTAAATTATTATTCCAGTCTGCTCATTTTATAAGGACAGAAACGCAGGCTTGTGTGGAAACACCATCAGGTGATGGATACTCCAAGCATGGCAGCATAGAGGTTTTGAGAAAGAAGTCGCTTTCACAGGGCCCAGTTCAGGCAATGCCATAATCTCACAGTGAGCACATCATTTAGGGTCTTGTTAGCTCACGATATTTATTTGTCTTCCAGTTGATGGCTAATGAGTTCTGATGTCTGAGTGTAGACATCACTCTACACTGTGCTGGCTGCTTCCGGTGACCAGTTTTCTCTCACTTCATATTCCTCTTCATGTGCTGGTTACCTGTGACAAACTCCCCCAATATTTTGCGTTCAAGCGACAGTTGTGCTGCATAGTTTGTGAGGGTCAGAGATCCAGGAGACAGTGGCCCAGAGTCTCTCAGGAGGTTGTGTTCACGATGTCAGGCAGAGCTGTGCTCATCTGGGACTGGAAGGTCTGCTTCTGAGTTCTGTCCATGATGGTTAGCAGGCCTCTGTTGCTCGCTTGGAGTTGCTGGAAACTTCAGACCCTCATCCCCTGAGATCCTGCCTGGGCTATCGGAGGGTCTTCATGACACGCAACTGAGCTCCCCCAAAGCAGCAGATGAGATAGAGAAAAGAGAGAATGACCAAAAGAACTGAAGACACAAGCCACAGTCTTTTTATAACCTAACTTGGGGAATGACATCGTCTTATTTCTGGCTTACCAGTCATTTACTCATTAGAAACACATCCCCAATTCTAGCACACATTCAAGGAGAGTGAAATTGAGCTGTACTTTCTTTTCTTTCTTTCTTATTGTTTTTGAAATAGGGTCTCATTTTGTAGTTCAGGGTGGCCCTGAGCTCACTATGTAGCCCAGGCAAGCCTCAGACTCAGCAATCCTCCTGCCTCTGCCTCCGGAATACTGGGATTACAAGCGTGAGCCATCAGGCCCAGCATTGTGGGGTGTGGTACTGATTGCTGCTGGGCGTGAGTCTCCACGCCCAATATCATATCATTGTATGTGGTAATCAGGATCGAACCAGGGACCTTGTGCTTGCTAGGCAGGCAGTGGAACCACTGAGCTAAATCTCCGGCCCAAGCTGCACTTTCTATAGAAGTGAGTGCCAAGGAATTTGTGCACACATTTTTAAAACCATAGCCCATTGAAAAGGCAGTATTTCCTCATATAAGGTGACTCAAGAAGTTGCCTGGAATAGCTCCAGAGTCTGAGAACACAGCTCTGTTGGCACTTTGTTAGTTTGTAGATCCCAGGAGGAGTTTCTGTCAGCTGGGACCCCAGACAGGCAGCTACTTCTCCATGGCCTCCAAGCATTTTTATATTCCTGGAAAAGCATGTTGTTCCATCAAGGCTAGAGTCTTCTTGCCTCCGACTCCAACTCCTTTCTTCTTGATTAGTTTCTCCATCAAGGGTGAGGGGTCAGGAACAGAGGGAAGTAGCTGTCTGAAAACTGTGGCAGCCATGTCACTACCATGTTCATGTGCTTACATGGCACTAAGACATGATGGTCTGTATCCCTGTTGGATACTCAATCAGTAAAATTCAGTGAAATAGCCACCATCTGCTTTTAGGGGACTTTTACAAAATTTTATTTTTAGAGTTTTGTTTTGTGACTGCTAGATATAACACAATAATCTTAGTTTAAATAAGAAACCAGTGGCCTAAATTTGCTAGAATCTCTATGGGTTACATAAATTTGTGATTTAGTAGGCATCTAGAAAAAAGATCTTATGTGTGTCTGTATGACTAATATTTTTCTTCTTCTTTTTTTTTGAGACAGGGTCTCACTTTGTAGTTCAGGCTGGCTCTGAGTTCACTATGTAGTCTAGGCAAGCCTTGAACTCAGCAATCCTCCTGCCTCTGCCTCCTGTGTGCTGGGATTACAGGCGTGAGCCACCACGCCCGGCCTAATATTTTTCTTCTAAACAAAAGTGTATATTCTTGTTATAAAACTTAATCATGTTCATGCTAAACGCTGTAAATGATGTAAAAAAATGGTGTTAAATAGGTTAAACTACTTTCCCAACCCTGCTCTGTCTCATTCTGGTCTATAGGTTGTCTGTGTACCTTTCTAGAAGTAATGGGTCTCGGCACTTTTTTTATGTGGGTTAATGTAGGCATCTTCTCTTTTAATGCCTGTGTTCTTGATGCTGTGAATTTAATTTTAGGTTACCTCATACGGAGGCTACCTCACTTACCAAATCAAGTCTTTTGGCCTTCCTGAGGACATGGTTCTTCTAGAACAGAAGCCAGATGTGCAACTCTCTGTAGGTATCAGAACAGGATCCAAGTAACAGCAAGTAGCCGTTACAGTCGGTGTTGAGTTGAATTGGGGACATCTTAATAAGTGACCTCCAAAAAGTTTATATTAAATTATTTCCAATATTTGGAAGACTGTAGCAAGGTTTAGAGCACAAAGCATCTGTTCCGGATCCTGCTTCTTCTGATGAAATGCTTTTTCTGTTCCCCCTCCCGGGTCCTGAACTGTAAGTGGCCCTGCTCATGAGCTGCCGCCTCCTCGGATGTTATGTTTCTGCCTTTCAGTTGAGTCTTGCAAATGTCCTTGAGCCCTTCCTATGTGCAAGCCCACATGGGTAGCTCCTGCTGTCCACTGAGCAGTAGGGGCTGGGCGAGTGGGAGCCATGCTGCCCTAAAAGGCCCTTAGGAGGCTGGGAGCTGGGGAAACCCTTAAGATGGGCACAGGAGGTGAAATGCCTGTGTTTCCAGAACTCATGGAAACCAAGCCACATGGCAGTGCGGGCAGGTGGTGGTGGCCAAGGGCTGGACTGTCCAACTCAGCTGGATGTCAGTATGTCATCATCATTAAAGAGCCTGCGAGGGCAGAGATAAGGGTGTCAGATGATGCTGGGAGTTTAGCTTGATAGAGACAGTATGGGGGCACTTTGGGTCTTTAAGGAGTCATATCCATACTCTGCGTGCCTGGCACAGAGTCCAGGCTGCAGTCTTGAATGCTGTTTGAGGCGGGCACGACAGCACATCCCACTTGGAATCCCCGCTGTGTAAGGTGCCGTCCCTGGAGTCCAGGATGCGGTTCCTTCTCCTGAAAGTGACTTTATTTCTGGCGTATGTTCTGTGAGGAATGCAGTGCAGCTCCAGCTTCTCGAAGGGTTTTCTCGTATCATTCACTACGCCTGGGACCACAGTCTCACGGACCTTGTCACTCACTGCCCGGGGGCTGCCTGCGCTTTGTGATCAGGCACAGCTGTGCTGTGATGCTTTTATTCTCATACAGATCCACTGAATTGTTTTGAAACTCTAAGGAACCTTTGCAGGGCATCTTGAAAATAAAGCACAAGGGTTATACTATAGAAATAGAGCTGCACAATAAAAATACTGCTGCAGCCGCGCAGCTTGCGAGCTTCAATTCATGTTTTTGCAGCATATCTCATAGCGCAGGCTGTTGGGTCCTTATTTGCTGCTCAAGAGTTTGTTGTGCAAACTCCTGAAATTCAGTGGAGAGATAATAACTGAAATTTCTCCTTAGTTTTACCTTTAAACATAGAGAATAATTTAGGCTTCTGAAACATTTACTCTGCAGCTTTGTTCTAAGCCCCCGTAATTAAAAGAACCTTGGGGTACTTTCTCAGAAAGAAGTTTTTAAATGATTTTAAATGTGAGTCCAGAAAATGCTCGGCTTTCTGCAAGCCCAGCCCTCCCCGATGGAACCACTGCGGGAAAGGTGTGCATGCTTGGGGTGGGGCTGCCCATGGAGGGGACCCACCACCCCATTCTGTCGCATCAAGGGCCACCCTGGCTCCCCTCAGGGTGGAGACCCCAGGGAGCAAGGCTGGTCCCTCAGGGCAGGGCTGCCAGCTAACTCCTGGCCCCAGGGCGTCCTGGGGACCCAGCTCCACAGCTCACAGCTGCGCTCTGCCGACCCTTCTGCCCTGTCCGGCCACCACCCACCAAAGCGCATTCCAGCTACCGGGTCTGGTCTGGAGGCAGTAAGGAAAATGGCATTTGTCGCGTTTACTGCAAAGCACGATTTTTAAAAACTGTCCCATCTTTTTAGTCACTTAAAGTTCGGGCAGTTTTCCAGACTTTCTATTTGTGAAAATACACTGTATTAGCTGTTATTATTTTATTTCTACATCACTGATCCTTTTCATCGTCAGTTAACTCTGAAGTACATTTTTTTCTCTCTTCTTAACATACCTGCACCCTTTCCTTATTCTTTGATGATTTTATTTTAATTTTTTTAAAATGTAATTTATTGGTACATTATATATACACATCACAGTTACACTCCACATTGAGAATCTGTACCAGTATAGGACATGACTTAATTTTCATTTTTCCTCTTTCCCCACCCGCCCTACAACCCTCCCGCCCCTATATATATAAGCTTTGTTTCCTTTTTCTTTAAAGTACATTTTAAAGACAGGAGTTTCATAGAATGTACATCCGTTGAAATCTGTTCTTAGATCAAGTACAAACCTCACAGCGTCTCAGCCGAGGTGCTGACATATTCACCGTCTTCTCTAAACAGGGCCGACGCATGTCCATCGTGTACAAGGACCCCAACACCCCGCGCCCAGACCGGGTGCACAAGATCCAAGTGCAGCTCTTGGAGGTAAGGGCGGGCACCCCACACGATGCTTGATGAACATTTTGTGGTCTATGTTTTAACTCTTTTCAGGTAATCATGATTTCTGACTTACTTTAAGAATTTTAAAGTATAAATTACATTTGTGTAGGCATAAGTTTATTTATAGGTAGCTAGATTGAAGATGCAAATTGTGTAAAATAGAATGTTTGGCATTCACATGGCTCTGTAGCACTTTCACCCCAACTGCTTCATCGTTACTGTTGTCTCGGAAACCCCACGAAGTTGTAAATGTTCCCCTCTGTCAGGTCCCCTCCAGCACCTGGGACTGGGTCGGGGTCCGACATCTTGGCATAGCTGGATAGAGAAGTAATGAAAATGTCTTACAGCAAAGGGAATGAAAGTAATATGGCCAAACAGAGAAACACTTGTTGGATCGTATCATATCACGCTTATTTGATTACTGTTCCTTAACCATCATGTCCCATTAGTACAACTCAATATATCCAGCACTTCAACGTTAAAGAATTTCCAAACATTCTCTCTTTCATAAAAGCATTAAGAAAACAGCAAAATGGTGAGCATTAGCATTTTCAGGACTCTGAGCCTGCTAATTCTCAGAAGGAGCAGTAAGCTTTGTGATGTTCAGCTTGCCCCATCACACGTTCCTTTCTCCAGGCCCACAGGAAGCCTGAGTGTGACCTTGCAAACCTCCCCCCCGAGAGAACTGTCCTAACCTAATCTGGGTGTATTTTGGAAGGTCTCGCATGCAAGCTTGTTTTTATATTACTTGATGAGAGCTTTTCCCTGCAAGTGTTGTTGGGAACTTTTAAAGGCAATTGTATAACTTCATGGTTTCCTAAAATAACTAGGACAACCAATAAGGTAATCACAAATCTTAGGAATGCGATGTCCAGAGCGGCTTTGAACAGTGCTAATGTAGCCTTGAGGATTATAGCTACACATGCTTGGAGCTTGGCACACTCCAGGTTTGTGCACGCACTCAGGACAGATCTGAGAAAGCCCTTAACTCTCATCTCTGGCTGACCTTGAGGCTCAGTGGCGGCAGGAAGTGAAGGCTAAAACCGAGTTGTCAACCACCTGGCTGAGAGTTGCAGGGGTTTCCCAACAACTACCCAGAGCTGTTTTGCAAAGAACAGGGGGCATATTTAGTTTTAGGTAATTCAAGAAATCCCAGTTCAAGCATTAGCTGATCCTTAAGCTAACAAAGAAGAGACTTCAGTGACTGTACGTGACCATGAATACAGGCTTTACAGAATTAATTCAGAAAAGTCAACAAATAACAATGATACATCTTTGGGAGCAAGATGAATGTGATTTCTTGAGTTGGCACATCTTATTATTTTAAATGCTCAGCCTTCAACTACAACTTTGGCACATGTGAATAAACAAGTAGGTATGGTTCATACCTGTGTATGTGGGGGGCAATAAATACATTGTTAACAAGGAAGACCAGATATGAGACTTACAAGACAGAGTTGTTTAATGAACATTTCAAATGTGCTAAAAAACTAAAATGCAGCGTGTCTAAAGAACTAAAGGAAAATATGAGAACACTCTCACCAAATAAAGACATGGAAATTATAGAAAAGGAGCAAGTAGAATTTCTGAATTTGAAAAATACAGCAACCAAAATGAAGAGTTCACTGCAAGGTTTACTGTGGACTGAATTGTGCAATGCCCCCCCCCCAACCTTATCTATATATAGATTCCCTAACCTCCAATGTGGTTGTATTTGAGCAAAAAAGTAATAGAGGATAACCAATCCCATAGGGATGAGACTGTGAGGGGGTTAATGCCCTATAAGAAGAGACACAAAAAGCTCACTCTCTCTTCCCTCCATGAGAGGACAAAGTGCAAAGATGATCACCAGCAAAACAGGCAGAGGTCTTACTAGGAACCCAAGCAGCTAGTCCCATGATCTGGGACTTCTGTCTTCCAGAACCACAGGAAAGTAAAATTCTAGTTTAAGTCATTTAGGATACAGTACATTATTACAGTAGCTCAAACTGACCAAGACAAGGGCTGAAAAACATTTGACGAGGGAGAAGGAAGAATCAGCAAACCTGAAGGTCAGCTGAGATTATCTAGTATGGGAAACAAAAGGAAAAATAAAATAAGGAAAAGTAAGCAGCGAGTAAAAGACATGTGGACACGACTGTACCAACATGGGCATAGTGAGGGTCACAGAAGGAGGAGTATTATATGAAGTAATCGCTGGAAACTTCCCAAATCTGAAGAAAATCATTAATGTATACATCCTACAAGCTCAACAAACTTCACAGAGCTTATGTGCAAAGCAGTCTGCACAATCATAGTAAAGATGCCAGAAAACAGGGAATCCTGAAAGAATTGACCTGTCATATACAAGTGGTCCATGCTGAAGTTAACTCCTGGTTTGTAGAAGGCCATGGATGGCATATTCACAACACTGAGACAAACTGTCAGAGAGGGCCCTGTATTCAGCAAAATAGCCTTCAGAAATGAAGGAAAAATGAAAAGAGAGAGAGAGAGGAAAGGAGGGAGGAAGAGAGGGGGAGGGAGGGAGATTCTTTGCTAGCTAGCTGGGTTTCCTAACAAGAAATACTAAAGGAAATAAATCTAGACTGTCACTGAAAATCCATGTAAAGGAACAGAGCGCTGGAAAAGGCGCCACATAGGTGGATATAAAGGATAATATATCTCTTGTTTATAATTCTTTTCTCCTCACCTGTTTAATTTAAAAGACAACTGCATAAGGCAATAATTATAAACCAGTGTTGAGGGCATGCAATATACAAAGATGTAACTTCCGCGACGATGTGACAAGGATAACCCAATGGAGAACAGGGAACAATGGAAGCGTGATTGTTGTGCATGATTGAAACACAGCTGGCATTTAGAGTGCAGACCAGTAGTTACCTGGCGCCGTGACAGTAGGTAGTGGCTACCATGTGGCACGAGGGTCCTTTTTGATGAAAATACTCTAAATTACATGTAAGAGACGTAGAAGTTGAGTTCAAAAGAGATAGCAGAATAGAATGGTTAAAATGCAGTCTGTGACACAAAAAGATGCTTGGGACCAGTAATCATTAGACAAATACAAATCGAAACCACAACGCGTGAACACCTCATGCATATTAGGATGATTACTACAAAAAAAACTAAGCGTGGGCAAGGATGTGGAGATAATAGAACCTTTTGCATTGTTGGGAATATAAAGTGATGCATCTGCTGTGAAAAAGAGTTTGGAACTATTAAAATAGAACTAGCAGAGGAGGATGCAGCGAAGCCACTTCTGGGTGTGGATCTAGAAGCACTGCGAGTGGGATCTGGGAGAGCTGTCTGGACGCCATGTCCTTTGCAGCATTATTCACAATAGCCAAGTGATGGGAGTGACCTAGGCGGGTGAAAAGGTAAAGGAAAGCAGTAGGTGCCCAGAACAGAACATGACTGCAGCCTCGAAGACAAAGGAAATCTTGCCCCACCGATGGACCTCGAGGACGGGCTGCTAAGTGAAGTACGCCAGCCACAAAAAGACGGATACTGTGTCATTCCACCGATGTGAAGTATCTCGAGCATTCAAACTCTCAGCGAGCAGAACAGTGGTTGTCAGAGGGTGGAGGGCAGGAGGGAGAGGAGTTAAGGCTTAGTGGACCTGGAGCTTCCCTTTTGCAAGATGAGTAAGTTCTAGAGATCTTTTATGCGCTAGTGTTTATAGCTCTTAATACTATGCTATTAAAGAGGTTCAGATGGTAAGTTTAAATGAAATGAGTGTATGTGTGCAAGGAGAGATTGTGCTTCCTGTCACAATTCTGTATATATAATGAAAGCTGCACGACTCTGTTGGTCTCCATAGCCCTTCCCCCTCTTGGTCTTTCGCAGTTGTTTTATATTTGCACAGATAACAGTCATTTTAAAATAAGTAAGACACTGGAGCATATTTGTTTTGTTTTATAGCTGTTTATCTTAGGGCTTTCATTGCCCACTTCTCCTGGCAATCTCCCTGGGGATAACCCAAGGCATGTGACTTCAGAATGAAAATGTCTCAGGAGGAACTTCCCCGTCTTACTCTGATTTTTTTCCTTGCATCTCTGAAATGCCTTCTCTGTGGCTTATCCTGGGGAGTCAGCCTCTGAGGGGAACTTGGGGAGTCACTAGGGGAACCAAAGGAACCCCCATCTCTACGCTTGCCCCCTGCAGGGAAACTTCAGACACGCTGGCAGTGGCAACGCCGTGTCCAAGCTGGAGCTGCTGGCCCTGCTGTCTAGACTGGAAAAACTGAGCATCCGAGGCCTGTACTTCACTGAGACACCGCGGCTCACCCTGACCCTTGTGGAGCTGGACGTGCTCAGCCCCGATGGATCTAAAATGGCTCCTTATGTGGAGAAGTGCAGCTGTCCACAAGGCTACGAGGGTGACTCTTGTCAGGTAGGAAGTCCTCTCATCCACAGCGTCCTGGGGCGACATCTGTGGCTGGCCCCACACCATGGGGCACCACGCGGCCCTCTGCATCCTGCAGGTTTCTTCCGGGCTGGTGCCTTTCATCTCACCTAGATCCCTTCAGGGATTAAATATCAAAAGACAGCACCAGTGTCTTACTGTGACATACGGTCCTAGGAAACCAGAGGACCCTTGGAGATATTGGGGGATGCTGAAGTCACAAGAAAAAGCGTCTGGAGCCTGCATGCCAGCGTCCCCATGTTGGAGCCTCTGCTTTCACTCAGAGTGACTCGGGCTCATGCCTCTCTCCTCCAGACCTCCTTCCAGTCTTCTCCCCGGGTCTCCGCAGAGTTAAGTCCAGGGAATTTCCTGGTTCTGCCAGGAGAAAGCGGACTCCAGTTTTCTAGTCTTGGCGTATCTCGTTGTATAAAGTCCACTTGGTCTGAGACATCCTGAGGTTATCACAATGTGCCGAGTGCAACGGAACCATGTAGTATCTCAAGCTAGAGATACGTTCTCCTGGGGAGGGGAGAGAGCACAGGGTTAGGACAAACAAACAATACAAACCCCATCTGTGTACTCCACAGATGCAAATTCTCCACGGCTGTGGTCCTGACAGTAGATACCCCGAGGCCACCTGCATATAAGTCTCTGTTCTTTAAGCTGGCAATGCCTCCTCTGCTCTGGTGTTTTGAGGACTTTTGTCTTGGGAATTTTAGCCCACAGTTTGCCTGCTTACGGCCCCCAGCCCTCCATCTCTTCCCTGCTAGCCTGATGAAAACAGGTAGCCCAAGGGAAAGAGAGGAAGGTGGACACCACCCTCCTGGCTGGGGTGTGTTCTTCTCGGTGACTCAGCCTGTGATTTATGGCTGTTCTAACCGTCTAGAGCCGTCTGGAAGGTGAGCTGAGTGGAAGGACGTCTGCCCCACCTCTCAGGAATTACAGAGCGGTGCACTCCCCTTCACGACTGCTAGGTGTGCTTGCCCGGGCGCAGGCTGACTCATGTGGGAAGTTCAGAGGTGGGGCCCCTGCCACAGACAGGCGTGTTTGCTTACCTGAGCCAGGCAGGCCCGGCCAGGCAGGAAGGGCGGGTATAAGAGGGGGAGAGACGGAGCTTCAGAGCAAGGAACGCAGCCCGCAGGACACAGCCGCAGGGAACCAGGATGCCCCCCATGGCGCAGGCCGCCCAGGGTGCAGGATGGCTGTGGGTCTTCGGGGTGGCCCTGGTACAGTGTCTGGGGTACGGTTCCCAGCAGCAGCAGAGAGTGGCATTTCCTCAGCGTCCGGGTCAAATTCAGCTGCCAGCAAGTTTCCAAGAGGTAAAGTCTCTTAAATCTCAGCTCAGGATTGGGAAGGGTTCCCAGCTTGGAGTCATTTTGAGTTAGGGCGATTAAGGAGAGAGTGGGGGGCTGGGGGGGGGGCGCCGGTGGCTTCCGTGGCGTTGACTGACGGTGTTTAGTGCAGTCCCTGACAGATTGCTCTCCGAGCTACTTAACCACAAACCTCATAAACATCAGCCCACCTGGAAATGCCCAGACAGTTAAGAGCTTCAATGCTTATGAGATGTTAATAGACTAGGAAACTTGGTGTCCTTTCCAGTAACTTAAGCCTCAGGACAAGAGAATCTATTGCCTGTAGGTTTCCACATTCTGCTCAGAAAATTTGCCCAAAAGTGAAATATAGAAGAAAAAAAAAAAAAAGAATTCATGCCTGAGAAAAGTGATCAAAGTTTGCCTAATCATATCCAACGGATATGCTTCGATTTGCCAGGCAGGAAACATAATGAACTCTGCTCTTTCTTTAAACTTCCTGTATGTTACATGTGTGCATGTGGAGAAACAGAGCCTAGGGCTGCTGAAGTAGCCTTGGAATCTGGGCAAGGGCATGATCTTATCATTTAGAGTATAAAGGTTTACTTGGAAGCAACCTGGGGAATCATCGCTTTTTTTTTTTTTTTTTTTTTTTTTTTTGAGACAGGGTCTCACTTTGCAGTTCAGGCTGGCCCTGAGCTCACTATGCAGCCCAGGCAAGCCTCGAACTCAGCAATCCTCCTGTCTCTGCCTCCCGAGTGCTGGGATTACAGGCGTGAGCCACCACGCCCGGCGGGAATCATCACTTTATGAAATTTAACTAGTTACACAACCTCTCTGCAGAAAGAACATATTAGGATATGCATTCGTTTTAATTTACGGTGATTCTTCAATACAACATAAATATTTGGACTGCATCTTATGTAAAATAATTTGAGTAATTTATCTGTTACCAAATATAACTATTTGTAGCAGGTAATGTGATAAGTAGTGATAAGCCTGGGGTGGTTGCCCTGGGTAGCGGAGTTTGTTTGTTGTTGGTGTGATCACTCCAGACCTGGCTGGATCTCAGATTTAGCAGTTGTGCTATGAGGAAAAGAACATTCTTTTCATATTTTGATTTGCTTTCGGCAAGCCTGTTCATAGGCACAGGATCTAATTTTTTAGCTTACAGGGCCATTATATTGGAGATTATGGTCTGTTTTCGTGTATAATCAGTAGTTGTCACTAAGTTTGGAAAGTGCCCCTGGGAGCAACTGCAGGTTTCTCCCTGAGGCTCTCGTGACTCAGTGGTTCCTTCCTCTCTTCTGCATGACCAGTGGAGACTTTCCTGGGCCTGGGTGAATAAGAACAGACCATTCATTTCAAGATTTCCACTGGCTGAGTTTTAAGTCTCATAGACATCTGTGCTGTCTAAAGAGAATTAGATAAATGGCCATTCTTTGTCTTCAGATGCTAATTATTTTCTGATGGCTCCAATGTAGGGCATACATGGGATCAGTGTGACAAACTAGGGGGTAGTGTCTGATTTTAATCTGCACACTGATTAGCTCCAGCAAAGTAGAGAACACATCTTTATCCTCTTCATAGACAGACCCTAAAGCACTTCTAATGGATACCATAAGATTCATTGTTTTTTTTTTTGCTTTTTGAGACGGGGTCTTGCTTTGTAGTTCAGGCTGGCCCTGAGCTCACTATGGTGCCCAGGCAAGCCGCTGCGAACTCAGCAATCCTCTTGTCTCTGCCTCCCGAGTACTGGGATTACAGGCGTGAGCCACCACGTCCGGCATTGTGGTATGCGGTATTGATTGTTGGTGGGCATGTCTCCACGCCCAGCATTATACGTGGTCATTGGGGATCGAACTCAGGACCTTGCACTTGCGAGGCAGGCGCTGGAACCACTGAGCTAACCCTCCGGCCCTCATTGTTTTTCTTTTAAGATATTGGAGGTAGGCTTTACTAGAATCCATCGAAGGATTATCAGTTCATGAAAAAAACCCTGTAATCCTTTTCATCCAGATGAAAAATAATAATGTATATTGTTGCCTAGAAGGAGACAAGATACTGAAAATAGCAATAAAGCAATAGCGAAGCAGGAGTCTCGGAGACTGGGTCTCGGTGTGTCGAGCTCAGACCCACACTGGTGAACAGTATTCAAGCGCCTTCTGCTCCCAGCCCACCTGTTACCCACAGATTAGAGAGTGGGAAGGGATTCCATTTGCTCTGTGGTGATTGTGCCAATCCTGACAAACACCCCTTCCCTGACCCCGCCTCCCTCCTCCACCGCTCCTTCTAACAGCCCAAACCCGCACTCGGAGAGGGAGGGAGCAGCAGTGGAGAGAACTTGAACTTGAGGTGGTTTGGCTGGTACCCTCCCTCCTGACTGGGGCCCCGTCCTCTGTACTTGGTACCCTGACCAGCCCCTCCCCCCACCCTCAGAGAAATGCACGCGGAGAGTCCCTCTTAGCTGACACCTGTGCCCGCTCTCCTTTCCCCACTGTGCACCTCATCTTCCCAATACAATGTGCAAACAGCACACAGCCTGATAAAAAGAGAAAAGAAGTGGCTGAAAGTAGAAACCCTCGCACTGACTGAAGGGAAGAAGATGGGAAAGCGAATGCTTTATAGGCAGCACTGTCATATGCTTCGCAGAGTGAATGTTCTGCTTTGTATTGATTAAGAACTTTGTTTTGAAAAACAGAACTGCAGCCCTGGATACTACCGGCAGCACAGAGACTTCTCTAGTGGATTGTGTCTCCCCTGCCAATGCCAAGGACATTCAAATCGATGCGAGGATGGCACAGGAAAATGTATTGTGAGTAAATTGATAGTTTGATGCTATCATCAATCTTCTTCTCTTCCCTGGCCCTTTGCCCAGAGGTATTAACGTCACATCACCTGCAAACACTAAGCAGAGGGCTAGGAGGCCCCGGCACGATCGGTCGAGTCTTGTGTGCTACATCGCACACTTTCCTACACTCTAACGTGCTGCCTCTGAGGAGAGCACCTGTCCGAGTGCTTGCACACCGCCTTGGCCTCCACACCTCTGCCTCATTCGGGGATACTTAGCGGTGGCTCATGGGGTTTCTCTCTTGCCAGGATATGATGGCAGAGCCACTGCTTTGGGCCCGTTTTGTTGAGTGGCAGAGCACTGCAGCAGGGGGACCCACTGCTGTCAGGGGAAGGTGAAAATAATAGCAAAACAAAGGCGATGCTGAGAGAGACCACTGCTTGCATCAGCCAGTGCAAGGCCCCCATGTCTGCCAAGACAAAGCAGGGGCACAGGAGAGGAGTCGGGGTGCTGGGGGCAGAAAGGACCCCTCTCTTCCCCTTCCTCACGGCGTCTGCGGACTGCCTGCACCTGTCTTGATGCTTTCTCAAGACCTTGAGGGGGTCCTGGATGTCTGTCACTTATCTGCTGGAAAATGATCTGATTTTTGGAATATTTGACAATATTCCTCTGTTTAAAATCAGTCTCTTAGAAATTTTTCTTCTGCATCTTGCAGCAGAATCTTTTTTTAAAATTCTGCTTCCTTTTTCCCTTTGAGCAGAGTTCTCGCTGAGAGCCGTGGCCTCTCCAGCCCGAAGCTCCCAGGAATCCGGGGCCCCTTGGAAATACGCTTTGCTGTGCGGGCTTCCTGTGCATTGCATAAAGCAACCACTTGCACCTACTTGAGTTCCTAGACTATCTGAGCCAACCCAGCATGTCCCAGGGATCTGTCTCCTCTGCAAGATGGGACAGGCCAGAGCAGGAGAGTGCTGTAAAGAGCTACCTGATAAAACATTTTGTTGAATTATAACCTTATAAGTTCAACAAGAATAAAAGATATTGAGAGCAATTGTTTTCCAGCTCCTGATCTTTCATTCCCCTCTGACAGTTAATGTTTACTACTGTGTGCTCAAAAGAATAAAAAAAAGTTAAGAAACATCGTTTTCCAGCTCCTAACTATTCCTATGCAAGTTTATGTTTGATACTGTATGATGTGTGCTTTAATTAAAAATAAATACTTTTATCATTAAATCATTGCTAGATGTGGAGTTCACCTTACAAAAGCTGGCAGCGAACAAGGGGAATTTCCTCTATACTCTGTTATTCACTTCATGAAAAAGTAACTTGCAAAAGCCATAATTCATATTTAAATCTAAGACTTCCCCCCCTTTCTTCTGTCTTTGTCTCCATCTGTCTTCTCCGCCGTGTGCACATCCTTACCCCACCTGTGCTATTGTGGGAGGTGCTGAGCCGGCTTGGAAAAGCATCAGAGGCCAACCCTCCTCTCAAGGTGCTCACTGTCTGTGCAGAATGTACATATATGTCCATGTGTATACACATGTAAGTATTCACATGTATACACACAACATACGTGCACACCTGCAGCCCATGCCTATACTCAGTAAGCTGCTCAGTGCGTGCACTGAGTTCTGATGTGGCTCTGAAGTGTACCCACTGCACCAGGCCCAAGATGCCACTTTTGTCCTCAACCCACCAGTGCTGGTGGGGACACCAAGTCCCTTTCAGTAGCAAAGGGACCTTTAGGCTACACCTCTCTGGGTTCGGTATAAATTTCTAAAGTGAAAGACCTTCACACATGTGAAAATCTCCCTGTCATTTCAAGAAGAAACTGAGACTGCACAGTGGCCTAGTTTTTGCCTGTAGCATTGCGTGTCCAGTCGGAAGGAGGGCACGGTGGCGCCCCTGGCCAGAGGGGCCTGCCCGACGGGCTCTGTTCTCCCTGAAGTCCGCGGGCCCCCTTCTTCCTGCCCCGCCCTCCTCTCTCCTGTTTTTCCTCCTCTTCCCAGATGTCTGCCTTCTCCTGTCTGTCGCTTCTACTACCACGGCTGATTTTCCTCTCGTCCCACATCTCTTCCCTTCTTCTATCTTTTTTTCAAAAAGTGATTTTATTGGTACTTTTATATACACATCATGATCGCAATCAACAGTGAGAATTTGTACCTGTACATGATAATCTTATCTCTGATTTTTTCCCATTCCTCTGTCCTCCCTAAGTCCCTCATACCTTAGGTACATAGGCTTTGTTTCCTTTTTTTTACCATCAATTCTTTTCTTTCCCTGCTTGACTTACCCCTGTTCCCTTTTCACTTTGCATATTTTCCCTTTTTCTATCTTTCTTTCTTTCTTTCTTTCTTTCCTTCCTTCCTTCCTTCCTTCCTTCCTTCCTTCCTTCCTTCCTTCCTTCCTTCCTTCCTTCCTTCCTTCCTTCCTTCCTTTCTTTCTTTCTTTCTTTCTTTTCTTTCTTTCTTTCTTTCGTGTGTGGCAGAATCTTGCTCTGTGTGGCAAGGTGGGCTCCACTCCCCGCGGTCCCCCTCTGCCTCAGCGAGTGCAGGGATCCCAGGCGTGCATCACCCCCGCGTCTCCCCTTCAGCCTCCTGCTTCTCACCCCTGCTGGGCCTGAGTGACTGGCCTGAGACTCACCGCCACCCGGCGCTCCCTGCTGGGCGGGGGCGGGGGCGGGGGCTGGCGGAGACGATCCAGTCCAGCCTCTGTGAGGTCTCCGGCGCTCCCCAGCTCCCATGTCCCCGCTGCACGCGCTGGCTCGTGTGCCGTCACAGGACGGGGGTTCTGCACGCTCTGCTCCCTGGCCTGCAGTGTCCCTCCCCGGCTTCCGCACCCAGGTAATGCCCCCGCCCCTGTCCCCAGGAAGTGACACCTCTCGCAGAGCCCAGCCCTGGGTGTGCGCTTCTGTGGCATTCATTCATTCATTCATTCATTCATTCATTTCCTACTTCCTTCATTCGCAGTAGAGCATGAGGAAACTGGACAGGCAGATGGCTCCAGCTTGCAGGACAACAGCTTCTAGGGGAGATGCCCCCCCAAGGGTACCCCAGATATTGTGGGAATGACCCCCTTTCATGGTACCTCCCTGCACCACCAGGCAGAATTATTATTATTATTATTTTTTTTTTTTTGAGACAGTGTCTCGCTTTGTAGTTCAGGCTGGCCCTGAGCTCACTATGGTGCCAGGCAAGCCGCCGCAAACTCAGCAATCCTCCCGTCTCTGCCTCCCGAGTGTTGGGATTACAGGCGTGAGCCACCACGCCCGGCACTGTGGTATGTGGTATTGATGGCTGGTGGGCGTGAGTCATCACGCCCAGCACTGTATGTGGTTACCGGGATCGAACTCAGGACCTTGCGCTTGCTTGCTTGCTTGTGAGGCAGGCAGCAGAACCACTGAGCTAAATCTCCAGCCCCAGGCAGAGTATTTTTAGTAGGATCCACATGCCCTTGGTGTAACCTTTGTCTCTTCAGTTGTTTTCAGTTGCAGAGCTAAGTAAGCAGAGGACTAAACTATAGCTATCCCAGAGTTCTCTTCTTTAACATTGTTTATTTTAAAAAGAAAAATACATGGTCAGTTTAAAATAAGGATGTTTTATGAGTGAGACAGATGAGCTGAGTAAAAGAAAGGCAAAAGAAGCCTCTAGTGCCCTGTCTGATGCCAGAAGAGCTGCTTTGCAGAGATGGCCTGAGGGTGGGTTCTCTCCAGGGCTGAACCTAACCCAGAAAACCACTCCGCAGGGAGGTCTGGGGGGGAAGGGTTCCAGACAGAGTGAGCTTTCTGTAATGAGCAAATGGGAACATGTAAAAATACCCCAAGACCCTCACCACTTTCAGAAATACTTACTGGTCTTATGTGTTTAGAGTACCATTGTATATCTAGAAATAGATGGTTATCTAACATCTTCATTTCCTTTCTAGTCTTTAAATAATTTTAGTTGAGGCAGGGTCTTTCTTTTTTGTTGTTGTAGTACTAGGGATCGAACTCATGACTTTGTGCTTGCCACGCAGGTGACAGCACGACTGAGCTACAACTAAACTGATCTAACTGACGTATTATGTGGTACAGTGATATTTTGGTACACGTACTCACTGTGTACTTCCCAGAGCAGAGTCACTGACATATCTGCTGCTTCCCACATGTTGCCTTATGTAGCAAATCTGATGATTTGAGTTCAGTCGCGTAGGATGAAAGCAGCCTCCCAAGCGGTGAGAGCAAGTGTGCATTCATTGTCCTGTTCCTCTGTCCCAAGAACTGTCAGCACAACACGGCCGGGGAGCACTGTGAGCGCTGCAAGGAGGGTTACTACGGGGACGCCGCGCACGGAGCCTGTAGGGTCTGCCCCTGTCCGCACACCAACAGGTATGGCAGAGAGGGACCAGGAAGCAGTCTGGGGTGGGCTGGAACTGAGGGTGGGCAGAGGCTTCGGGGGACCTGCCGCCTGAGGGTCACTGAGGCTTCCTTCTGCGCGAGGAATCATTATGAACCTCACTGTGGCAATGGCTGTACAGGCTGAGACTGTACTAAGCCTGGAATTGTGTATGTTACACAGGTGGATTGCATGGGACGTGAATCGTATCTCCATAAATAGTGGTTATGGATTTAAAAATGAATAAATACAGCATTTGAGGAAAAAAAATCAAAACAGCAATTTCACTAAGTTGTGCATTTCTGGGCTTTTTTTTTTTTTTCCACCTGCTCAGTAGCTAACCATTCTTCCCCTGAGCACTCACTGTGGGCCAGTCCTGGGCCCGCTGCAGGCTGGGAAAGCTGAGGGGGCAGCGGGCGAGAGAGGGAGGGAGGCTATCACGCGCCTTCTCTCTGTGTGTCACACGGACACAGAAGAACCGGATGGACACATTTTCTGATGGATGGAGATTCTGAGGGCTGCCTGAGTGATCGCGTGAGGGCCATGTTTGGGGGTGGCCGGGAAGCCTGAAGCTGTTGAGCGGCGACTGCGATTGGTGGACTCAGCCCCTCCGGGATGTGCTCAGGGACAGTGGGAGAGTGTGACGGAGCCGGGCCATCCAGCCCACCCTACCGTAATGCCAGGCACGGAAGTGATGAGTTCTGCAAAGAGGATTTGTCAGAGCAGCCACGCTGTCCGGGAGCCGGGAGAACAGGGCTGAGCTTCTGCCCTGAGGGCAGGGTTTAGGAGATTGACGGGATTAAGAAGGAGGGTAGTTTAGTGCGCGAGAAAGGTGACGGAAGGCAAGGGAGCACCGCGTGTGCATAACGGAGCAGAGTTCTCCATCCAACGCCTGCTTAGTAAACGCAGCGTTAGTGTGACGGAAGGCCGAAGTTCGCCTGTCTGTCTCTGTTTCTTTCTTTCTTTTTTTCTTATGGGGACTTGAACTCAGGGCCTCCCATTTGCCAGGCAGGTGCTGTGCTGCTGAGCTATATCCCTGCCCAAAGGTAAAGATTTTTAGCCTCCAAGTCTGCCAGAGTCACTCAAGGACTCTGCACAGGCCCAAGAACTGATTGTTACGAGTCTCTGAGAAGTAACCATCGCCCCAATTAGCGTCAAGACCTTCCCATCCCAGAGACTGATCTACGGCACGGAGACAGATGTGAGGGGTCACTCAGTGGGTGACCTCCCGAATAGGGGGTTCTAACCAGCGACTGAAGGAAAGCAAGTGGATTTAGTTTCACGCTCAGGGCTGATTGTGACTTGTCATCATGGGGTCCAAGCAGAGATCGGTGTAATAGACAACTAAGTGAAGCAGGAGTTAGTTTGAAAATCAAGAAACAATACATTTCTACGGGCTCAGAAACAAGAATGGACCCAGAGGCAGACTGCCATGAGCCCCATGTCGGACAAAT
The DNA here is from genome assembly GCA_004025085.1 of Thryonomys swinderianus. Taxonomy (NCBI): domain Eukaryota; kingdom Metazoa; phylum Chordata; class Mammalia; order Rodentia; family Thryonomyidae; genus Thryonomys; species Thryonomys swinderianus. The sequence goes on from PVIC010011327.1 coordinate 40,059, forward strand.
TGGCCGGCTCTTAATCGCTCCACAAGGCACGAGCCGAGCGCGGCTGTCTTGGAGCCCAGGCCGGACGCGTTCGCCCTGGTTTGCTGTGTACACATCCGCTGCCTGCTTGGCCTGCCTGGTCCTGCAGCCTGGCTCCCTGGGGCGCTAACCTCCACGCCTGCCCAGACTTGCTCCCGCAAGAGCCGGCAGGAATCGAAAGCAGGAAGATTTCCGCGAGCGCGCTCAGGAAAGAGGGTTGATGTTCGGTTGCCAAGCGCAGTGTTATCATCAAGGTTGGCTTCTAGCTTTGCTGAAGGCGGACTAAGTTTATTCAATTCATCAGAGAAACTTTTTTTTTTTTAAATCAGATTGTCCTTCCAGCAATATTAGTACCACTGACAAATTCCTAACGGGCCTTGTACAGGTATAATGTCTTGTACAGTAAGGGTGACCACTCCAGTATGAATTTTCTTACTAGCAAATGATAAATGGAGCCATTTCCCCTCTGATTTCTGTCACTATAAGGTTCATGCCACGGGCCAGATGCTTCCTGAGGTGACTGGGCTTCTTCTTTCTTGGTGGTCGAAATTCTCTTCTCAGTAGGTTTCTTTAGGGATACAAGAAAAGGAGTCAAAATTCCATGACTTGGTTCGAAAAAATGTGAAAATGGCCGAGGACTGCGGCCACAGAAATCCCAGGGTGGGCAGGCAGGCTCTGGGGTCCTGTGGGCCCCCGGGCCTGGCCTTCCTGCTAACGGTGTGCTCAATGCCAAGGAAAACGAGAATAAGCAGGGAGGAAAATTGTTGAAAAGAGCCAGAGCTCTCTTTTCTCTTTTTCCTGCCTGAACTTGCTGTAGCCCTCCCTTGTGGTCCTGGAGAAACGCTGCTATAACCGTCTCTTCCTGAGCGAGTTCCTCTGCGCTTTCTCAAGGGGAGGCCATGCCTCCCTCTGACAGAAATAAATCCAACACTTTTGGTTCCTCTGTGTCTTGCCCCCAGTGCAGGTTAGCTGCAAAGACTCACCGTGAGCTCTGCGAGTCTCGAGGGGCAAGATTTACCTTACACAAAATTTTTTTCATGATCGGTTTCAATATTCACTTACTGCAAACATGTCCTTTACAGTAAAAAAAAAAAGAAGAAGAAAAGGATGCACCTAAAGCATGCAGATTTGTGTTCTGACTGTGGCTTTTTCCTGTCTCTCTGTAAGTTTTGCCACTGGCTGTGTGGTGAACGGCGGGGATGTGCGGTGCAGCTGCAGACCCGGATACACAGGGACACAGTGCGAGAGGTGGGTGCGGCCTCCTGCAGGTGGGCCGAGGGGCGGGGCCAAGGAGGGGTGGGGCTGTTCCTTGGCTGGAAAGGTCTCCTTGGGAAAAATACAAGACTGCTCACTTAATAAATCATTTGTACATATTTCAGACATCTAGGAACAAAGTCCAACACATACAGCACTGTATACCCCAACACACCCTGTTGCACCCCAATCCCGTACTCATCCCTACATGCCTTGTCCCCAGCTACCCCTGCATATGCTGTTCCCTTCTTCACGTGCCCCCCCCCCCCCC
>PVIC010011328.1:0-41618 GCA_004025085.1 Thryonomys swinderianus
AGAAAGTGAAAAGGAAAGAGATTTTGAAAAACCAAGCTGTAATATATCCATATAACCACTCTCCAAGATAAATGTAAACTGCATGGATTATAAATATGTGCTAATAAAAAATGGCATTCTGAAAAAATAGTTTTTTAATATTCATCTGTATTACTTGGTAAAGTAAAATTAAATTTGTTCTCCAAACCAAAGTTTGCCCTTTTTCAGTAAACTATAATTATATAGAATGATACCATTGTCTAATATGCTACCCTTTGTCCAATATACTAAATTCTAAAAGCAGCTGCCTGTAAATGATTAACATGATCAAGCTTAAATAATCTGAGCTTAAATTCATGGAAACAGAACACCTGGTGACCTTCAGTTAACATCAAACTTTCTAATGCCCCACCTTATTCTTAATTCCAATGTGACAACTAACTCAAAGAAAGTAAATTCTAATAAAGTTTCTCTCACACAAAGATAATGATTATCTGATTGGTGCAGGAAGAAGTCTCAGGGAGTCATGTATAGTGTCATGTTCAAACCAGGGGATACAGATAAAGGGGGAGAAAGCCTTTGGGGATGAAGAGAATATGCTCACTATACAACCTTCCAACTCACTGCCCCACACACATCTTTCCTTCCCAGTACAATCTTGTCCCACATCTGTGTTCCTTAATGATGTCCTGTCTCACAGATGTAATAGTTCCCACACAGTCTCAAACACCCATTTCATTAATAAAGCTGATGTGCTTTCACAACTTTGTTTTCCCAAGTGTTGACTGCACGATCAAGCTGATGGACTTCGGTCCAGGAACAGCGTTCCAACACCAAAGTAGTCTTCACCTTTCAGACACTTCTGAAATCTTACATTTTTAATTAACAGTGACTAACTTTTCCAGTGGCATTTGTGGTTTTCTAACAATAAGTTACATGTGAAACACTTTAACACTGGTTTTAGGAAGAGAACACAAAACTGTAGAAAAAAATACAAATTAAACATTTTTAAAGTTGTTATATAATGAAGATTTATGTAATAGAGAAATGGGTTAATATTAATATCACTTGTAGGAAAGGCTTACTGAAATGAAGAAATTATAAAAGAAACTGACACGAAGTTCCTTTCAAGTTTTTCAGGATTTGAAAAAGAGAAAAAGGCAAAGCATGCAACTCTCAAGGACAATAGGATTCTTCCGTGGAAATATCTTCTTACTTAGTTCGATGATAGGGGCAGGAATATTTATATCTCCAAAGGGGGTATTACAATACTCCTCACTGAATATTCCCGTCTCTCTGAGTATATGGGTACTTTGTGCCATACTGAGTATGATTAATGCGCTCTGTGTGGCAGAGATAGGGACCACCTTCCCGAAAAGTGCAGCAGCCTATTACTTTCTCAAAAGATCCCTTGGATCCTGCATTGCTTTCCTAAGTCTTTGGATCACACTCTTTGGTTATTTCATAGGACTGGCCGCTCAAAGCTTGTTGGTAGCTAGCTATCTAATTCAGCCTTTCTATGGTCAGTGTCCACCTCCAGAGCTACCAAAGAAATGTCTAGCTTTGGCCATTTTGTGGTCCTTGGGACTTCTGAATATTCGAGGGTTGATAACAGTGTCCCAGTTTCAAACCATCAGTTCTTTGGTGAAGACGGGTATTCTCTGTTTTGTTTCCCTAACTGGGATTGTGTTGTTAGTGATTGGAAAAAAGGAGAACGTGTCCAGATTTGAGAAGGCTTTGGATGCTGAACTTCCTGATGCCTCACACATTGCAGAAGCCATTCTCCAAGGACTGTATCCTTTTTTAGGATCGAACCTTCTGGTCACCATAGCAGGTAAACTCATTTCTAAAAGCATCATGCAACTTGCATAATGCTTTATCCAGAATAGATGGGGTGGTTAAATGTGATTCACTTGCTTTCTTGGAGTGTAATTTTAAAGTTTTACTACACAGTCATCATTAAACTGCCATATACAGTCTTTCACACAGACTATGTAGAATTTAGTGTTGTGCAGATATGAAAGTCTAGTATTTTAAAATCTTGCACAGATCACAGCAATTATTTTGGGCCCTAGCTTTTTCAGTATTGAATCTAACATGTGGAGGCAATTTGGGATAAACATTACATAAAAACATATTCATATAACCATTTATTCAATAAACATCAAGATCTAAGAATTTTGTTCCACTTTACTATTCTTGGAAAATGTAGTCCTCCATAAGAAACTAACCACAATAGTTTGACGGTGGTCTCCTTCATTATTAGTACACCTACTTTGGGGTAGTACCTTGCAGGTTATAATATATATGGATTATATTTAATATATATAATCCATATATATTATACCATTATACCACTTACTTTGAGGAAGTACCTTATTATCCATATATATTATATATCATATATATGGATAATATATATCCAGATAGAGAGATGATAGATAGATATGTGTGTATGTATATATATCCAGTAGTAGTAAAATGCTATTTCCTAATTTTGACATTGCACTTTGTCTTGAGTACTATATTAATTTTTAGTGGATGGACACAATTTTTGACCTACTGCATTTCTCTGTATTAAGAATTGAAATTCTCTTTGAGTTTTTCCAACTACAGGGACTGGTGCAGTGAATATGAGCTTAATTGCATATATTATAGTTTCTACGCAGCAGTGTGTTCCCTGATGAACAGATAATTGCAAGAGGATTTGATAATAGTTATTCATTAAGGAAAATCAAGTAGAAAACAACGTTCTGTATTCCATTTACAAACATGATAATATAAAAATTATGGAAGACAATAAATATTGTATTTGAAACAATATCATTGGTCACATAGACTGGAAAACATACTCGCACCCCTGGTTATGACATTACTATAGATTTGATGCTTGAAATTGGTATATCATTTATTACAACTTCTAATTTTTTGAAATTTCATCCAGTCCACTTTTAGAGATTATGAAAAATGTGTATCTGATTTAATTTTTTAAAGCACTTTAACATCTTTCCTTTTTCAAATGGCAAATGTTATGGTAAAATTGCTTGTAATTTTTTTCTTGGTATAATATATATAAACATCACAATTACAATCCACATTGAGAATTCGTGCCAGTACGTGACAAAACTTAATTCTCATTTTTTGTCTTCCCCTATTCACCCTACCACTCCCCCACCCTATATACACAGGCTGTTCCCTTTTTTTAACCATCAGTTTTTCTCTTTCCTCATTATTTACCCCTAAACCCCATTTCCATTTGAACATTTACTTCACAATATCGATCATGCATTCTAGAACACATTTATAACTTCAGTTTCTCATACCACAGAAAAGATACGATATTTACACATCTGTGACCTATTTATTTCACTTCTGAGTATGTCATGAAGGTATGTCCATTTGAGTATAAATGATTTAATCTCATCATTCTTTATGGCAGAGTAATACTCAATTTTATTTTTAAAAGCTCCCACATCTTTTTTATACAGTCTACAGTTGATGGGGATTTGGGTTGTTTCCAAGATTTAGCTATAAGAAACTGAGCTTCTATAAACATGGGTGCACATATGTTGCTGTGGTATGAATCCTGTAATTCTTTTGGGTATATCATTAGCACGGGGATAGCAGGGTCAAGTGGGACCTCTAATCCTAGTTTCTTGAGGAATCTCCACGCTGATCTCCATAATGGTTATGCCAGTCTACATTCTCACCAATAGTGCAGAAGTGTTCCTTTTTCTCCACAACCTCGCCAGCATTTGTTGCTGGCTAATTTCTAGACAGCAGCCATTCTTGTGAAGTGAAATGAAATCTCAGTGTTGTTTTCATCTGCTTTTTTTGAATAGCCAGTGACATGGACCATTTCCTCATATACTTCTTAGCTGCTTTTACCTCTTCTTCTGAAAAGTGGCTGTTCAGATGCCCATTTTTGAATTAAGTCCTTAAATTGGGGGGGGGCTGATTTCTTAAAGCTCTTTACATATTCTAGGTAGTAGCCCTTTGTCTGAGGAACTACTGGTAAAGATTTTTTCCCCATAATGTTGGTTGTCTTTTTGCCCTGCTGGTGGTTTCTTTTGCTGTGTAGAAGCTTTTTAATAAGAAGAGATCCCATTTCTTGATTCTTTCTGCTAGTTCTTATGCTATAGAGATTTTGTTCATAAAGTCTTTCCCTAAGCCAATGTCTCCAAGAGCTTTACCTAATCTGTTTTGAAGCAAGTTTAGAGTTTCTGTTTTAATATTTATGTATCTAATCCACTTTGACTTTAGTTTAGTACACAGTGAAAGAGATAGAACCAGCTTCAGCCTTTGGCAGGTTGAAACACAGTTTTTCCAGTACCTATTGTTAAAGGGGCTATCTTTCCGCCATTGAGGATGCTTGGCTTCTTTGTCAAAGATGAGGTGGTTTAGTGTATTTGGAGTTGTTTCTGAAAGTTCTAATCTATTCCACTGATCCTCAGGTCTGTTTCTTTGTCAGAACAATGCTTGTTGTTGTTGTTTGTTTTTTGTTCTTTGTTTTTATTTAATTAAATTCTTTATTGGTACATTATATATACAGCTCACAATCACAGTCAACACTGGGGAATTTGTAACAGCGTATGACTCAAGTTAATTCTCATTTTTACCCAATCACCCACCCACCCACAGCCCTCCACCCCTTATATACATACTATTTCTTTTTCCTTCCAAATCATATTTATTCTTTCCCTCATTATGTTCCCCCACTGCATTCCCTTTGAATATTTCCTATTTTACAAAATCTATCACATCTTCTAAAACTCATTTACATCTACACGTCCTTATACCAGAAAAAAGATGCAGTATTTATATATCTGTGATCTATTTATTTCACTTAGTGTGTCCTCAAGGAGTGTCTATTTACACATAAATGAATGAAACTTGTCATTCTTTATGGCAGAGTAATGCTCCATTTTATTATTTTTTTTTAAATCTTCTTTATTCAGTCTCCAGTTGATGGGCATCTAGGTTGTGTCCAAGACTGGGCTATCACAAACTGGGCTGCTATGAACATGGGTGTACATATGTCTTTATTATATGATTCTTTTAATTCCTTTGGGTATATTCCTAGCAGGAGAATAGCAGAGTCAAATGGGACCTCGAATCCTAGTTTTCTGAGGAATCTCCATACTGATCTCCACAATGCTTGTACAAGTCTACAATCCCACCAATAGTGGAGAAGAGTTCCCTTCTTCCTGCATGCTGTTTTTTTTTTTATCACAGTGGCTTTATAGTATAGTTTCAAATTGGAGATAGTGATACCTCCAGCTATGTCTTTGGTTCCTAGAATTGCTTTTGCTATTCTAGGTCTCTTGTGGTTCCAGATGAATTTTTGGATGATTTTCTCTAGGTCTGTTAATGATGTTGTAGGGATTTCAACTGGAATTACATTGAATCTATATAGTAGTTGTGGGAGCTTGAGTTAGCTTTCTCATTACTGATATAAAACACCAACCACCCAGAGCTTGAGGGAATAAATTTAACTTCCCTCATTGTTTCAAAGGTTCAGTCCCTAGACTGCTGGTTCTGAGGCAAGATCATGGCAGAAAGGTATGAAAGAACAAAGCTATTCAGTCCATGGAAGCTGACCAGATCACGGTGGGGGTGGCAAGAGGTCTCCTTGGGAATCAGCAGCTGGTGGAGAGGCAGAAATCAGGGACTCATGAAAGAGCATGGGAGTAAAGAGGAAGGTACTCACCCTCGGGGGGATATTGGAGGACTTCTGCTTTTGGAGACATGTGGGGAAAGGGCTTATGAGGGGGAGCAATACTCAGGGGAGACATAGAACTCAGTTGGGCACAAGGAACAACAGTCTGTTGTCCATTGCATCCAGACTTCATGGGTTCTCTTTCCTTTGTAGACCTGGAAACAATACTAGCAAGATCATCATATTTTAGGGTGTAGTGCAGGAACCATTTGGGAGCATCATTTACCATGTCATTCCACGTATCACTGTATGGAAATTGATCTGGATGACAAGGACTGTTTTCCCCTGTGACTATTTTTTCCAAACTGACCACAAATGTCATGATCAAAGGTTCACTCGGGGGGCCAATTTACACCAAAAGTTGGCCAGTCTAATTCATACAGGGCATGAACTTTTCCCTTGGAAAACATGATCCCATATTCATCTTCCTTTTCCAGAATAGACCTGCCTAAAATTCCTCAGCATACACTCTGAAGGAGTTGACATTTTTTATTCTGAACTTCCCATGATTATTTTACTCAGAACTTAAGGCAACACTGAACACAAAAAAAAAAACAAGACACACATGGTACCGGACAAACAACTGCTACCTGAGTAACCACAAAAGGGACTCAAACCCCTGGTGTCACTCTAAACCAGAGGATGACTCCTGCCATCATAATGAACCATCTGGACAGAGGAGTGTTATGTCACATCCAACCTCCTCTTGTCCACCCTGTTGCAATCCAAAGACCACAAGGTCCTTACCTCTAGAGGCTTTTCCCTGATAAAGCTCCTGGTGGCAGAACCAAAACTTGCATACCTCCATCTGTGGTCACCAGACCTGGAACCCTGGAACACTTCAGGTTGGCCTCCCCCAGAGTCAGGTTTACCAAAGATGGCCTGAGCAGCAGTATGGTTCCAATGCTGTCAGCTCAGAGATATCTCACTAGGTCTCCAATATTGGGAGCCCTGTCCCAGCAAGTGACAAACTCTCAGGACATGATATGATCTGAAAGTCCAACCAAGACATTTATTATCTGGTCAGGACCTACCCGCAGTGGAATCAAACTGAGGCATAATATTTAAAGGCAAAATCTACTACTCCCCCACATGTTATCAAAAGTTTTCTATGCAAAAGTGATTAGATCACTCTGTTGTTTAAGTGCAGAAGTAAGTCATTACAGTAACTAATAGCAATGATTAGGTCATTCTATGGTTAAATAGAGAAATGGGTTTTCACAGTAGTCAGCAATGGTTAGCTCATTGGTCACTACAGAATAGTGTGTTCTGAACATAGAATCTTTGGCTGCACACATCAGTTGGTTGGCACCTTTAGTCAACACTGAGTGTGTACTTTATCCCTTAATGTGGCTCAGGTGTGTCTAAATGTTAACACATTCACTGAATTACACTCATAGCTAATGAAAATATTATGATCCCATAAATATAGCAAGTCAAGCTAGCACCTTCTTCTCCTAATTTCTTTCTGCCTAGAATGGGGAAGCACAGCTAGTTCTTCTAATGTGTACAGAGCTGGTAATGGTACAGTCCAACCTTAGCATTGGCTGTATATGAAGCACTCAGTTTAATGGTCTCCAGCCTGAGCAGAATTCTCGATCAGTAGATAGCACGAAAAGTCCCTTTATTGAAGTCAAGTTTTTCTTGGCCATCAGTACCTTAGTAAAAGAGGGTAGGGATACAGTTTGGCACTCTGTAACTAAGCTGCCTCTTGGAAATTTCAGATTTGAATGCTTTTCCCATTATTTAGTCTTCTTAATTCAATCCATATTATTCTTCCTCAGCACTGATGTTTTATCTTCCTTCTGCAGAGAGGGAGAAGTTACTTCAAAATGTTACCTTGTTCCCCAGACTGCCTCAGTACCCTGCGAGTTAGGAATGAGGATTTCACTGGCAGTATTATAGGGTTAACCTTTGTGCAAAAAGAATCTTATTAAGAACCTAAGATTCAAACATTAATGGCCTGTTTTTGAAAGGAATGAAGCAAAATAAATCAATAAAATAATCTAGGCCCATTCATTTCTCTGGCCACTAAGTTTTTTGGTTGTTTTTTGTTTTTGTTTTTGTCTTTGTTTTTTGAGACAGGGTCTCGCTTTGTAGTTCAGGCTGGCCCTGAGCTCACTATGTAGCCCAAGCAAACCTCAGACTCAGCAATCCTCCTGCCTCTGCCACCCGAGTGCTGGGATTACAGGCTTGAGCCACCACACCGGTATTGTTGTATGTGGTTAGTGGGGATTGAACCAGGGACCTTGTGATTGTTAGGCAGGTGCTGGAACCACTGAGTTAAAACTCCAGCCCTGGCCCCTAAGTTTTGAAAAAATGATGGACTATTTACTTTATCAGAAAATCATTGAAATTCAAAGGAATATAATTATATGTCCAACACACACACACACACACACACACACTCACATGCACACGCACACACACATGCCCTGTGACCCCACCACCCTGGCCCCACTTCTACTCAGACAGGTATATCAGCCTCCACCTCACTCCAGGTGATGGTCCTTGGGGCAGGACTAGCTCTGTGAAGCTGGAGGCTGCGTTAGGATGGCCCAGTGGAGCCCAGCCTGCCTGGGTAATGTAGTGATCTGGGGACATCCTGCCTGAAAAAGCCAATGATGAAAATGCAACGAGGAGCCTGAGGGTTCCCTCTGTAGTAGGGAAGTCCAAGGTGGCATGAGTTTCACCTGTAGCACTGAATTTAAAAAAAGGAGAAGAGAAGAAACACCCAGTGAGAGATCATGTACACGGTCCTTACCAGGACACAGGTAGGATCAGATCATGGGGGTGACAGAGCAGTTCCCAAGGGAACCTAGAGGCCAACTGCCTTAACATTGGTTGGGAGGGAAGGGGAGTTGACAGATTGGGTGAGCCTCAAATCTTCCTTGTTTCCTTCCTCACCCACAAGAGGTGCTCTGGAGCATCTGCCCAGGCTCTGGCTGATGCGCTTTTCAAAGATTTCTCTAAAAGGGTCAGGCTGAGCAGAAGGGAGGTCTGGGATGCAGCTCAGTTGTATTGCACCCATTTGGCCGGCACAAGGTCCAGAGTTCAATCCCAGGTACCAGGGAATGGTGTGCTGGTGTGTGCTGTGGTTCCAGCTCTTGTCTCAAAACATCAATCAATCAATATTTGTCCACTGTTCTGCAAAGTACATATCCTTGACACAATGCTAGTAACTCCCCTTTAGAAGGTTTTGTATTAACACAATATCTGTAACAAATAAACAACAAAAATATAATTTTAGTCCAGAAAATTCCTTTATCTCTGAATGTTTTCTACAGAGGACATGTTTTTAAAAGCATGATAGTTGTACCATGTTTATAGGTATGCTTGATGAACTTTTTATATTGCAAACATATGCAGTACCTACTGGAATTGTACAAATCATAAATATGCATTTTAATAACCTTTTCTTAAAGTGACTATCCTTAGTGAGATCAAGAAAGGAGGAATAGGGCCGGAGGGTTAGCTCAGTGGTTCCGGCGCCTGACTCACAAGCGCAAGGACCTGAGTTCGATCCCCGGTAACCACACATAATGCTGGGTGTGGAGACACGCCCACCAACAATCAACACCGCATACCCCAATGCCGGACGTGGTGGCTCACGCCTGTCATCCCAGCACTCGGGAGGCAGAGACAGGAGGATTGCTGAGTTCGCGGCGGCTTGCCTGGGCACCATAGTGAGCTCAGGGCCAGCCTGAACTACAACGCGAGACCCTGGCTCAAAAAGCAAAAAAAAAAAAAAAAAAGTAGGAATAAAGGAACATTTCTTCATGTTTGGTGAGTGGAGACTGAGGAAATCACTATGGAAGCCAGTGTGGAGTTTCTGCAAAAAATACTAAAACTAGAGATTTCATTTGATCCAGCTATTTCCCTTCTTGGTATCGTCCTAAAAGAATTAGAATCATCAAATCAAACCAATATATACACACCTATGTTTATATTTAAATCTTGGAAACAGTACAAATGGTCATCGAACAAAGAATAGATAAAGATGTAATGTTTTTACATAGTGGAATACTCCTCTACTATAAAGAACAAATGAGACATTTCTAGGTAAATGGATGCACCTTGAGACCAGATTCCTTTTTTTTTTTTTCACACAGGGATTCATTTTGTAGTTCAGGTTAGGCCTGAGCTCACTATGTAGCCCAGGCAAACCTCGAACTCAGCAGTCCTCCTGCCTGTGCCTTCCAAATACTGGGATTACAGGTGTAAACCACCACACCCGGCACTGTGGTATGTGGTACTGATTGCTGGTGGGTGTGAGTCACCACACCTGGCATTGTGGTATGTGGTTACCAAGGATTGAACTCAAGACCTTGCACTTGCTAGGCAGGTGCTGGAACCATTGAGCTAAATCTCTGGCCCCAGAGACCAGATTCCTTTATTTAATTGAATTCTTTATTGGTACATTTTATATACAGCTCACAATCACACTCAACACTGGAAATTCATAGAGTATATGACACAAGTTAATTTTCATTTTTGCCCATATCCCTACCAACCCTATGACCCCTGATCCCCTACATATATATGCTTTCTTTTTATTTTTAAATCATATTCTTTCCCCTCATTATTTTCCCTTACCACTTTCCCTTTGAGTATTTCATATTTCACAAAATCTATCATATATTCTTGACCTCATTTATTTCTACAAGTTCTCATACCAGAGAAAAGACATGGTATTTACATATCTGTGACCTATTTATTTCACTTATTAGTATGTCCTCAAGGTGTGTCCATTTGCATATAAATGACTCAAGCTTGTCATTCTTTATGGCAGAGTAATACTTCATTTTATTTAAAAAAAATCTTCTTATCTAGTCTCCAATTGATGGACATTTGGGTTGTTTCCAGGATTTAGCTATCACAAGCTGAGCTTCTATGAACATGGGTACACATGTGTCTTTACGATATTATTCTTTTAAGTATATTCCTAGCAGGGGAATAGCAAATGGGACCTCTAATCCTAGTTTTCTGAGGCAGAGATCAGATTAAGTGAAGTAAAGTGCACACACATGCTCAAATCTCACATGATTTCTCTGGTGGGAGAGAAAAAGTGTAAATAAGGATCAAAATGTATAATAGATACTGTGAGCTTGGAAGAAAATGGGAAGGAAAACTAGGTAGGGAGGGAAAGGAAGAAAAAAGATAATAGGAGGAAAAATGGAAACAAAACTTTTGTAAATTTGGAGGGGAAGAGACATTAAAGAGAAGGGAGGGGAAGGGAAAATAATATGTATCATGTACAGGTACAAATTCCATATGATGAATATTATCACTAACTGTATCTAAAATGTACTAATAAATAAATAGTTTTCCAAAGCATTACCAAGTTTTAGTTACACAGCAATCCAACAGAGTCATACTTGACTTACAGTTTATAAAATCCTGGCATTGCCAGTTGAAAATGTTTGTTTCAGGGACCATGAGGCAGTAATATCTTTATGTGGCTCAAATTGCATTTTTCCAATAACTAATAAAGTTGATCATCATTCTTTGTATTATTTTCCCACTGTACATATTCATTGAAGAAGTTTAAAAGAGCTATTTACTTCATTTTTGTTTCTTGAACTAAGAATGATGTAATCTATGTATTCTTCATTTTTAACATTCTAGAGCAGTTTTCATTCATAAAATTTTTGAGACGGTACAGAACATTTCTGATTGGTCCTTGTCTCTTCACATAAACAACCTCACTTCACATCCTGCTGTGCAGAGATGCATTCGTTGCAGTCAATGAGAGTATATTTAAATTCATCATAATTCACACATTTTATAGTTTACATTAGGCTTCAGTTTTGGTGTTGAATTTTCTCTGGGTTAAAACAAATGAATAATTGTCCAATTCCACCATCAGGATGTAATACAGAAGAGTTTTAATGCTCAAGAAATTCTGTGCTTGCCGGGCGTGGTGGCTCACGCCTGTAATCCCAGCACTCGGAAGGCAGAGACAGGCAGATTGCTGAGTTCAAGGCTTGCCTGGACTACATAGTGAGCTCAGAGCCAGCCTGAACTACAAAGCGAGACCCTGTCTCAAAAAAAAAAAAGAAATTCTGTGCTTGTTGTTTTATGTAAAATGTGATTAACATATCCAATCTCCTATCATACATGATTTTATAGATTCACATTTGAGTGTATGATTTAGCTTCGGTTACTTTTAGGAAAGATAAGGTCTCAAAGTTCTTTTTTCAGCAGTTTTTACAGAATCATTAGTTGAGAAAACTGTGCTCTATTGTATCACCTTTCCTACTTTGTCAAGGATTATTTGACTATAATTATTTAGGTGTTTTTCTGAGCTCACTATTCTTTTTCCCTGATAAATCTATCTTTTCCTAATCACACCATTTCAACTTTTGTAGCTATAGCATAAGTTTTTAAGCTGGGTAGTGTGAGTCCTCTGACTTTATTCTATTTGTCTCAATATTGCATTAGTAAATGCCATGGATACAAATTTTTAAAATCTCAAAAAGCCTACTTTAAGTTGATAAATGATAGGAAAAACAGCATGTGCAAGACATACAAAATTCTGTTACTCCCCTTTACCCATTCCAGTGAAAGACAGATGAGAGATTAAACATTTTTCTGGCAGTCTACCACTGAGAGGCAAAGCTGGAAGTCAGGACTCTCAATGATCCCCTGTTAAGGAAGGCAAGAACCTCCCATCACCACTGAGTTGCCAGTTCATCAGGGAGAGGAAACATGGTGCCCTCTACCACTTCATCAAGGAAGGTGCAGATGAGATCTTCAGAAACCATAAATTCTGTACTTATCCAGTGGAAGCAAGAAGATTCTCCACCAAACTGGAACCTTGAGGAAAAAGGCTGAGCCTGGGCTCCACTCTTGCTACTCTGACCAGCAGCAACATAAAGCCAAATACCTCACAAACAGAAAAGGCCAATCCTCTGAACTCACCACATCTTTATTTCTTACTAAACCTTCACACCCATGATCCTAGTAGGAACAAAACAGGGTGGTCCCAAACCTTCACACCCCAAATGCTATTATGCACAAAACAGGGTGGTTATCCACAAGCATTCCTGAAATTAAAGATTCCATAGGGCAGGGCAGACATCCTTAAATCTCTTAAGTACAAGTAAATCTTAATGCCAATAATCCCAATGCAGTAATCCTTGAAGTTTAAAATCTTGAAGGGTTTTAAAAATCCTAAGGCAGATGTCTGCAATAATCTCAGTAGTTGAGCCCCAGGGCAGAGTTGACATCCATAAATCCAAGTAAGTAAGTCATAAATTTAGTAACTCATCCACAGTTCCTGATAAAGAACAAGACACTGTCTTTAATTTTTCTAGAAAGAACAAGGCCATGAGTGAGAATAGAAGAGCATTACTCAGTGAGGGTTTGGAGATGGAGGGAGCTTTGGTCCCTGTCCAAATCTCGTGTAATTTTCAATGTTCACAAATTTCTATGAGGATTCTATCTCATTTTTGAGAGTAGATTTGTATTATTTCACAATACACACATTGATAGATTTGTGTTGGGAAGAGTATATACCATGCACTACTCATTCTTCCAAAATATGTTCTTTATCCTTATGAAAGCAGCATACTACAGCAATGGTCAGATCTCACAGAAGCCACAAAAATCCTCTTTCCCAGATATTTTTTATTGCTCACTTCTCAATTTTGGAAATCACCTGTGAAAGCCTGGCTAAGAATAGTTCTCTTTAATTTTCTTTTCTTAACCTTCATTTCAGAAGCAAAGAAATTTTCAGAAATGGTAAATAGCATTTAATAATGCATATTAATGATACAGAGAGGGACTCTTATTTGGGGAATTTGGTATGATATGGATATACGTATCTTCCTTTTTTATGCTATTACCTCCTCTTTCTTCCCTCTTATTCCTTTCCACATCTCCAAAAGTCTACCTTCTACTTTTCTGTTGTCAACTATTATTTATTTATTATAGTTAGTTATTAATATTCCTCAGGGTCATTACAGATTCAAAGAGAACAACAAAGAAAGGAGCCACTTCCTAAGGTTCCTGAATAAAACGAAGAAAGAGACTTGCAGCAAACATTGCCCAGACAACAGGCAAGTAATTAAACAAATAATAATTAGCAAGGACAAAGGAACAGAAATGAGAAAATTCAAAAAGCCAGGCACAAAGATCACCACCACAGGGAAATCCAGGGAAAACAGAAATAGAGCAAACTGAAATTCAAACACCAGGACTCCTTGAAATGGCAACAAAGGCAGATCTAGTAAAATGGAAATCAGAACTCATCTCTGAGATGAAAAGAGAGATACTGTCCAAGAGAAAGACTTCATTAAAGAAGAGATCAGCGACATGATAGAATCTAACAAAGCATAAGGAATGGGATCTTTTAAATAGCTTCAAGCAGAGTTCCAGGTGATGAAAAATGAGAATGAAAGTTTGCAAAGTAGGATGAATGATGCTGAGGACCGAATTTCAGACCTACAGGACAGAATCACAAGTAATGAACAGGAAAGACATAATCTATGGAAAACTGTGATGGATCATGAGGAATCAATCCAAAAGCTTCTAGATTATTCAAAGAAGAATGACATGAGACTGATTGGAGTCACTGAGGCAGAAGAAGACAGTGCTAAAGAGATTTTTAAAAACTCTTGACAGATATAATGGCAGAAAACTTAACAGGAAAAGAATTGGACACACAGATAAATGAGGCAGATAGGACTCTATAAGGCTGTGACAGAAAAATATCTATGCCTAGACATATAATTATCTAGGTTTGAGATACACAACAAAAGAAAGAAATACTGAAAGCAGTTAGAGGGAAAAAAATCACATACAAAGGAAGCCCCTCAGGTTCACAGCAGATTTTTCCAAGACAAACACACAACACAAGGTGAGCCTAGACTGAAGAGTTTCAACCATTGCAGGAAAACAACTTCCTAGGTTGATGTATCCTGCAAAGCTATGTTTCAAAATTAAAAGGCAAATAAGATACTTTCATGACAAAGAACACCTGAAAAACTTCACAGAAACAAAATCTGCATTCCACAACATTCTAAAGAATATCTTGGAAAAAATACAAAGAAAATTACAAATCCATGAGACCCAACAAAGTGAACTCATGGTCCAAACAAGAAACTGAATGGAAAAGGGGAAAGGGAAGAAAAGAGCCAAGAACAGGAAAATATGACAGCTCTAAATCTGTCCATATCAGTCATAACCATTGATGTCAATGGACTCAATGGGCCAATTAAAAGACACAAACTGGCAGACTGGATCAAGAAGCAAGATCCTACAATCTGCTGCATACAGGAAATGCACCTAATTCAGAAAGAAACCCATAGACTGAAAATAAAGGGATGAAAACAATGTTCCGTGCAACAGGAGAGTGCAAAAAAGTACGAATGGCTAACTTGTTTTCAGATAAAATAGATTTCAAACCAAGACTGATTAAGAGAGACAAAAATGATCACTATATTCTTGTACAGAGAACAATACAGGAGAAAGAAATAACAATCATAAATATTTATGCACCAAACTCTAATGTACCCAACTATATGAAACAAACACTAGTACACATGAAAAGCTAGATCACCACTAATTCAATAGTAGTTGGGGACTTCAATACTCCACTGTCACAAATTGACAGATCTATTGGACAAAGGATCAATAAGGAAATACTTGAGCTAAACCAAACTTTTGAACAAATGGATTTAATAGATGCCTACAAAGTATTTCACCTTACAATGCCAGAATATACCTTCTTCTCAGCTGCTCATGGATCATTCTCCAAAACAGATCACATCCTAGTTCATAGAACAGGTTTAAATAAGTGCAAAGGAACTGAAGTTATCCCCCTGCACACTATCAGAATAGTGCCTTGAAACTGGAGCTGAATGGCAAAAGAAATTCCAAGATCCTCACAACACATGGAAATTGAACAACACTCTGTTGACCAACCAATGGGTCACAAAACAAAGTAAAGAAGAAATTAAACGATTTCTACAATCAAATGATAACTGCAGTACAACATACTGAAATTTATGGAGCACAATGAAAGCAGTTCTACAAGGGAAAGTTATAGCAGTGAATGCCTACACCCAGAAAATAGAGCAAACTCAAATAAACAATCTAATGCTGAGGCTCAAACAATTAGAAAAAGAGGAGCAAGACCAACCCAAAGTTCATACAAGGGAGGAAATTATAAAGATCAGAGCAAAAATTAATGCAATGGAGACAAGGAGAGTGATACAAAGAATCAATGAATAGAAGAGCTCGCTCTTCAAAAGGATAAATAAAATCGAGAGATCCTTAGCCAACCTTATCAAACAAAGGAAGGAAAAGACTCAAATACATGCTATTAGTAATAAAAATGGGGAAAACATCACAGATCCAGTGGAAGTTCAAAGGATAATAAACATGTATTTTGAAAATTTGTAATCCAAAAAGATGGAAAATATAGTAGAAATGGATAGATTCCTAGACACATATGAACATACAGAGCTGAACAAAGAGGATATAAAAATGTTAAACAACCTGATATCAATCTGTGAAATTGAAAATGTAATAAAAAACCCTACTAAAAAAGAAAAGCCCTGGTGCTGATGGCTTCACTGCAGAATTCTAGAAAACTTAAGAAGAGTTAATGCCACTACTTTTCAAAATCTTTAATGAAATCAAAAGGGAAGTAGTATTCCCAAATTCATTCTTTGAAGCAACCATTACCTTAAATCCAAAAGCAAGGAAAGATCCCACCAAAAAAGAAAACTACAGGCCAATCTCCCTAATGAACAGTGATGCAAAGATTCTCAATAAAATATTGTCAAGCAGAATACAGAGAGTTATCAAGAAAATCATACACCCTGATCAAGTTGGATTTATCCCAGGAATGCAAGGCTAATTTAACATATGTAAATCCATAATTGTAATACACTAGATCAACAGACTCGAGAACAAAAACCATATGGTCATCTCAATAGATGCAGAAAATGTGTTTGGCAAAATCCAACAGCCATTCATGATCAAAACCCTACAGAGAATTGGAATAGATGGTCTTTATTTCAAACTAATACAAGCTACTTATAAGAAACCAACAGCCAGCATCATACTAAATGGCCAAAAACCGAAAACTTTTACACTAAGATCAGGAACAAGACAAGGGTATCTGCTGTCATGACTCTTGATCAATATAGTGCTGGAAACATTAGCCACAGCAATTAGACAAGACAAAGAAATAAAAAGAATAAAGATGGGTAAGGAAGAATTTAAACTGTCATTATTTGCCAGTGATATGATCCTCTATATAAAGGATCCTAAAAACTCAACCAAAAGACTGGTAGACATAATCACCAAATTTAGTAGTGTAGCTGGATACAAGATCAATGCTCAAAAATAAACAGCCTTTGTCTACACAAACAACACACACTGAAAGAGAACCTGGGGAGTCAACCCCTTTCACACAGCACCCAAAGGATGAAATATCTAGGAATGAATACCACAAGGGACGTGAAAGACCTCTACACTGAAAACTACAGGACCCTGAAAAAGGAGATAGAAGAGGATATTAGAAAATAGACAATCCTTGTTCCTGAGTAGGGAAAACCAACATCGTCAAAATGGCTATACTCCCATACATACTATACAGATTGAATGCAACTCTGATTAAATTCCAACACCATACTTCACAGAGCTAGAGAAAATATACAAAAATTCATCTGGAACCACAAGAGACCTAGAATAGAAAAAGCAATTCTAAACAATAAGGACACAGTTGGGGGGGTATTAAAATCCCCAACTTAAAACTGTACTATAAAGCCACTGTGATAAAAGCTTCATGGTACTGGCAAAGTAACAGACCTCAGGAGCAGTGGAATAGATTAGAAGATCTAGAAACAACACCAGATACCTAAGCCACCTCATCTTTGACAAAGGAGCCAAACATCCTCAATAGAGAAAAGACAGCCTCTTTAACAAATGGTGCTGGATGGGCCAGAGACTTAGCTCAGTGGTTCCGGCGCCTGCCTCGCAAGCACAATGTCCTGAGTTCGATCCTGGTAACCACATACAATGCTGGGCGTGGTGACTCACGCCCACCAGCAATCAATACCACATACCACAGTGCCGGGTGTGGTGGCTCATGCCTGTAATCCCAGCACTCTGGAGGCAGAGGCAGGAGGATGGCTGAGTTCGAGGTTTGCCTGGGCTACATAGTGAGCTCAGGGCCAGCCTGAACTACAAAGCGAGACCCTGTCTCAAAAAAAAAAAAAATGGTGCTGGAAAAACTTGGCTTTAACATGCCAAAAACTAAAGCTAGACCTATGTCTTTCATCACATACTAAACTAAAATCACAATCAATTAGAGCCTTAAGCATTAAAACAGAAAAAATAAACCTGCTGCAAAATAGGCTAGGTATAACTCTTAGAGGCAGTGCCTTAGGCAGAGACTTCTGTGCAAAACCTCTATAGCATGAGAACTAGCAGAAAGAATCAACAAATGGGGTCTCATCCTACTAAAACGCTTCTGCACACCAAAAGAAACCATGGCATCGCTAAAAGGCAACCAACGACATGGGGGAAAGTCCTTACTACCTATGTCTCAGACAAAAGGCTACCTAGTAGAATGTATGAACAATTTAAAAAATCAGTCCCCCAAGTTTAAAGACCCAATTCAAAATAGGCATCTGAAAAGAACAGACACTTCTCAGAGGAAGAAGTAAAAGCATCCGGGAAGCATATGAAGAAATGTTCAATATCATTGGTCATTCAACAGATGCAGATGCACCACTGAGATTTCTTCTAACTCCACAAAGAATGGCTGCTATTGTGAAATTAAGCAGCAATAAATGCTGGTGAAGCTGTGGAGAGAAAGGAACCCTTCTCCACTGTTGGTTGGATGGTAGATTTGTGCAACCATTGTGGAGAGCAGTATGGAGATTCCTCAGAAAACTAGGATTAGAGGTCCCATTTGTCCCTGCTATTTCCCTACTAGGAATATATTTGAAGGCTATAAAAGAATCATATCGTAAAGACATATGTGCACCCATGTTCCCAGCAACTCAATTTGTGATAGCCCAATCTTGGAAACAATCCAGATGTCCATCAACTGGAGACTGGATAAAGAAGATGTGGGGTTTTAAAAAATAAAATGGAGTATTACTCTGCCATAAAGAATGATGTTTCATTCATTTATGTGTAAATGAACACCCCTTGAGGACACACTAATAAGTGAAATAAATAGATCACAGACATGTAAATACCATATCTTTTCCTTGGAATGAGAACCTGTAGATGTAAAGGAGCTCTAGAATGTTTGATAGATTTTGTGGTATATGAAATATTCAAAGGGAAAGCTGTAGGGAAAAGTAATGGGGGGAAAGATTATTATTTAAAGAGAAAAAAGAAACCATATGTATATAGGGTGTGGGGGGTTTGGGGGAGGGTAGGAATATGAGTAAAAATGAGAATTAACTCATGTCATATGCTGTTACAAATTCCCCAATGTTGAGTGTGATTGTGAGCTATATATAAAATGTACCAAAAAAGAATTAAATTAAAAAAAAGATTCCTACTTCTTTGGTTATGTTAATACCAATTTTCTGTGTTAAAGCTCTTCTGTCACAGAGACAAACACCTGACATCTGCCACACAAAAGAGATGAGTTTTAATTTGGGTCATACTTCCAGGAGTTCTCTCCATGGCTGGGTAGCTTCAAAGCAAAACTATCATGGCTGAAGTGGGAAGCATGGCAAAATTACTTAGTCCATGGTAGGGGGGAAATAAAACCTTTCCACAAGTGTGTCTTATAGATCCCTGCACAATTCCCAGGTCAATCAAGTTGACAATCATCAATCACATGAGGATTAAGATTTAGCCTTCTTTATATATTCCAAACATTAGTGCACTACCAGAAGAATAGCTAGCAAAGATTATCTCATACCCTACTGATATATCCTCACTGTGTTCTCTCCCCTGCTGTGGAGAAATTTCTAAATTGATGTAAGTTCAATTGTTGATTCTTAAGAATATTTCACCTGCCCTTGCTCTTCTATTTTGGATGCCTCTGTGCTTATGGCTTGAAGTGTTTCTCCCACATTTTACTTCTAACAGTTTTACAATATCTGGCTTGATATCTGAGTCTATGATCAAGTTTCATTTTATCCTATTCTAGTGCAAGGTTGGGGTATAGATATAGCTTTATATCTTATAAAAGGGAATAGGCAATTTTTCCAGTACAATTTGTAAACAGAATATCTCTTCTTCTATGTGTTTTTGGTTTGTAAAATTGATCATGATGTTAACAAATCTAGCTATATATTATCAATTATTTTCCTAAATTACCAATATTTTACTATTTATTTGCCTTCTAATTTCATGTGAAATCACCATATACATACATACATACACACATATATATATATATATATTTATATATATATGGCTGTGTACATACAGATGTTTGAGTTATTTTTCTTCTCTCACTTCTACAAACATAGGTATTGTGAAATAGGAAGAAAATGTTCCACAGAAAAGGGTAAAGGTGGGAAGAGAAAGCAAAGATGTGAGAGAAAACATTTGAGTGTCAAAACAATGATACAAAAAGAAAGCTTACATATGTATGGAGTTGGGGGCTTAAAAAATAAGAATCAGATATATCATGTGCAGGTATATATTCTGCATGTGGAATGTGATCATTTTATATATATATATATATATATATATATATATATATATATATATATATATATAAAATGTAAAAACAAACTCAGTAAAAGGGAAAAGAAAAAAACAAAGATACTGCCAATCAAAAGAAGCATACATATAACATGTTATATATAGTATTTGTATTATCACAAATATTAGCATTATATTAATAGGGATATAATGTATATGAATTTTCATAATGTGTATAAGAATGTTTTAATTTTTAATATATTTAATTCTGCATTTTTTCTCTTCTATTATTGTGACTGAAATATATAACTTCACTGTGACTGGCATTTAGTATTTTATTTCCATTTAATGGAAACCCACTTAGGTATGTAATGTTTCCACTAATAACAAGTTCTTTTTTGGAGACAAAAGAATTGCTTTCTGCAAAGATGTTGAACAAACTCCTCCTTCTTTTCCTAAAAATTTTTTAATTTCTGCTCTGTAAACACATCTACACCAAAACATTTTGGAACAATATTTCAAACAAAACTCTTTTTAAAGAACTGAATTGGGAGGCACTAAGATTTTAAGATCATCTTTATTTCTGGACAGATCAATGCCAGGAGTACAAAGAGGGTGACATAAATCCAGGATTCTGTGTATCATTGTATTGGATGAACTTTGCTATGATGACCAACACCACATGAATTTCACCTCCAAACCTGTAACACCATGATCAGCGATTTCAATTCTGTGTGTGAAGAGTTAGTGACCCTAGGTAGAATTCTCTCTTAAGTGTGGCTTTGGTCTTATTTCAGACCAACTGTAAACAGACTGTTGATGTTGTCTTGTTACTTATGTTAAAAAGTCAATGTTAATGTGTGAATGTCATTACACATTCTTTACATTTACTTCTGAAATAATGATTCACATTGTGTCTCCAAAGGATCATCGTATTAATCTCAGTAGCACATCTGACAATACTCAAAGAAGTCTCCAGAGACAGTAAAACAGCTGCTCTGACACAAATTCTACTTACTCACAAGTAGGGGAAAACAAACATTTCTCTCCTAAAGATTACAATAGGACTTCAGAAAACTTTAAGAACATATGTTCTGAATGAAAGCTGAGTCTTCCTAGAATGCTTAGAGAATAATAACGCAGGAAAATTTTACTGTTGTCCTTTTTATTACAAAGAACTCTTAAAATTTCAAAAACATGTCCTGCTATGATTCATTTCTTTGTGTTTTTCAGGAGAGATGAGAAACCCTGGTCAAACAATCCCCAGATCTTTGATTTCTGCTTTGTCCATTGTGACTGTGATATACTTACTGGCTAATATATCATTCCTGACAGTTTTGACACCAGAAGAAATTGTCTCTACAGGTATGAATATGTGGGAACAAGGGGGAAATCATCACATCTACCTAATTAAAATACATGCCATACCTTTTTAGGTAAGATTTGCTTGATATACCTATTATATTATAAATAGAATGTATTCATGTTCTTGAGCTTTAAAGAGAAACAGAGACAAAATAATTGTCTCAATAACATACAAAACATAAACACTTGACATATGCTAAATTATAAAAGTATAAGAATGTGAAATAGAAAGAACTAAAGAGAGTGAGGAGGAAGAACAGAGGAAGGAATAATACTTAGAGAATACAAGGTGGATGTAGAAGAAAATGATAGAGAGGAAACTAATAAAAAAAGGCATCAAGAAAGAATCCTCACTGAAACTGTTTCAAATAAATAATACTGACTTCATTTCTCAGATGAAATCTCATATTCAGGAATTTAATTATGAAGCTACTGTCATCTACCTACAGAAGGACTGAGTTCAGTGTCACTATCAAATATGGGTAAACCCTTTAAAATTATAAAAATTACTTCCTCTTCCAGTTATTGGTAATAATGGTGTGTAACCATGGGCAACAGGTTAAAATACCTTATGTTCAAAACTTTCTCCAAAGTGCACCAAGAAGGATCATGAAAGGTTCATAATAATGGACAAAAAAAATCAAGCCCAAGTTTCTAATTTTATTTCACTTTTTTTAAAGTTGATTTTATCAGTACATTTTATACATACATTATAATCACATTCAACACTGAGAATTTGTACCTGTATACAACACATCTTCTCATTTTTTCCCAATTTCCCTGCCCTCTCTAGAACTCTGAAACTAAGCTTTATTTCCTTTTTTACCAGCAAATTTGTCTTTCCCTTCTTTGCTTTCCCCTACCTTCTTTTCCCCTTTTCCTTTTGAACAATTTCTTCCTATTTCACAATACTGATCATACATTTTGGAATTCATTTACAACTTGTTTTTCATACTACAGAAAAGATATGTTATTTACAAATTTGTGTCATATTTATACTAAATGAATGTCCCCAAGATATATCCATTTAAGTAGAAATAACTACAATTTATTATTTTTTTATGGCTAGGTGATACTCAGTTTTATTTAAAAAATACACACACACACACATTTTGTTTATCCACACTCCCATTGATGTAAATTTGGGCTGTTTTCAAGATTTAGCTATTTATTACAAACTGAGGTGCTACAAACACTGGAGCACATGTGGTATGATTTTTAAAAGTTCTTTCATGTATATAGTTAGCAGGAGACTAACAAGGTCAAATGGAACCTCTAATCTTTTTTTTTTTTTTTTTGAGACAGGGTCTCGCTTTGTAGTTCAGCCTGGCCCTGAGCTTGCTATGTAGCCCAGGCAAGCCACCGAGAACTCAGCAATCCTCCTGTCTCTGCCTCCAGAGTGCTGGGATTACAGGCGTGAGCCACCACGCCCAGCACTGTGGTATGTGGTATTGATTGCTGGTGGGTGTGAGTCACCACACCCAACATTCTATGTGGTTACCAGGATCAAACTCAGGACCTTGCGCTTGCAAGGCAGGCACCGGAACCCCTGAGCTAAATCTCCAGCCCCCTCTAATCTTATTTTTAAAAATATCTCCACACTAATATCCAGAGTGGTCGCACCATTCTACATTCTCACCAACAGTGGAGAAGGGTTCCTTTCTCCCCACAGCCATGCCAGTATTTGTTGTTGGTTGATTTCATGATAGAAGCCATTCTTTGTGAAGATGTTGTGTTATTTTCATCTGCATCTCTCCTATAACCAGCGATGTTGAACATTTCTTCATATGTTTCTTATCTGCCTTTACTTCTTCACCTGAAAAACATCTGTTCAATTCAGATCTTATTTTTGAACTGGATCTTTAAATTAGGGGGGTGCTTGTTTTAAGTTTTTTATGTTCTCTAGAAAGTAGTCCTTCCTCTGAAAAATAGGTGGTAATTTTTTTTTAACCATACTGTAAGTTGTCTTTTTGCTCTGTTGGTTAGTTTTCTTGCTGTACGGAAGGTTTTTAATGAGATGAAATCCCAGTTGTTGATTCCTTCTGCTAGTTCCTCTGCTGCTGAGGTTTTGTTCATAAAGTCTTTCCCTATGCAAATGTCTCTAAGGATTCTACCTAACCTACATTCCAGCGGGATTAGTGTTTTTGTTTCAATATTTAGGTTTCTAATTCACTTTGAATTTAATTAGGTGTATGGTGAAAGAGATAGATTTTACTTTAATCTTTGGCAAGTCAGAAGCCAGTTTTTTTCCAGCACCATTCATTAAAGAGGCCATTTTTTCTTTATTGAGGGTGTTTGGCTCCTTGGTCAAAGATGAAGTGGCTTAGTATATCTGGAGTAGTTTCGGGATATTCTAGTCTGTTCCATTGATCCTAGGGTCTGTTTCCTTGACAGTAGCATGCTGCCTTTATCACAGTGGTTTTGTAGCATAGTTTCAAGTTGAGGATTGTGATACCCCCTGCCATGATCTTATTGCCTAGAACTGATTATGCTATTCTCAATCTCTTGTGGCATCAGATGAATTTTTGGATTATGTTCTCTAGCTCTGTGAAACATGCTGTTGGGATTTCAATTGGGATTTCATTGAATCTGTATAGTAGTTTTATAGGTATGACCATTTTGATGATATTGGTTCTTTCTAATAATGGATGTCATTCCATTTTCAGATATTCAAACTCCCTTTCCAAAATGCTGTAGTTTTCAGAGTAGAGATATTTCACTTCCTTTGTCAGACTGACTCCTATGGGATGCTATTAGAAAGGAATTGATTGGGCTGGAGGGTTAGCTCAGTGGTTCTGCCACCTGCCTTGCAAGCGCAAGGTCCTGAGTTCGATCCCCGGTAACCACATACCATGCTGGGCATGGAGACTCACGCCCACCAGCAATCAATACCACAGACCACAGTGCCGGGCGTGTTGGCTCACACCTGTAATCCCAGCACTCGGGAGGCAGAGGAAGAAGGATTGCTGAGTTCAAGGCTTGCCTGGGATACATAGTGAGCTCAGGGCCAGCCTGAACTACAAAGTGAGAGCCTGTCTCAAAAAACAAAAAAAAAAGAAAGGAATTGATCCCCTATCTCTCTTTCAGTGAATCCGTGTATACAAAGGCTATTAACTTTTGAGTGTTGACCTTATATCTACCTGCATTACTAAATCTGACTTTCCAACTTTCCATTCAGTTTGTTCCCTTGCCCAATGAGGTCACTCTGCTGGGTCTCATGAGATTGTGACACTCATTGTCTTTTTCTAGGATATGGTTTAGAATTTTTTGGAGAGAAGGTTTTGTATTCACAGGGTTTCTTAGGTGTCCTTTGCCATGAAAGTATCTTATTTCCCCCATCAATTCTGAAGGAGAGTTCTGCAGCATACATCTATCTATGTTGGCAGTAGTTGTTTTTTGGGGCATGAAATACTTCATTCTATACTGAAATACTTCATTCTATACTGAGTGTTTTGGTTAAAAAGTCTACTGTGATTCTGATGGGCTTTTCCTTGTATGTTACATGCTTCTTTTCTCTGAATGTTTTCAATAGTTCATTCCTCTGTTGGATTTCTAACTTATATATGCCTATGTGTAGATTTTGTTATATCACAGCCACTTGGAGTCCTATATGCCTTACTTATCTCTGTCAATTTCTTTTTCTTTTCTCTGTAAAGTTTTTTGCCATTATATCTGTGAATTTTTTGTACTTTTTACACTATCTCTTGTTTTTTTTCTTTTTCTTTTTTTTTTTTTTGAGGCAGGGTCCCATTTTTGTAGTTCAGGCTGGCCCTGGCTCACTATGTAGCCCAGGCAAGTCTTGAACTCAGCAATCCTCCTGCCTCTGCCTCCCAAGTGCTGGGATTACAGGCATAAGCCACCACACCTGGCAATCTCTTGTTTTTTTACTGACTCCAATCAGTCTTCTGTTATTATTCTTTGCATTATTTAGCAACTGCTGGATTGACTTCTCATGGCCCCTTGATATTTTCCATAAGTTATTTCTTTCCTGTTCATGGCTACAATTCAATTTTCTATGTTTGGTATTTGGCCTTCACATTAATTCATCATATTTTGCAATGTTTCTTTAGAATTTGTCATCTTCTGGAAATCTGTTTAAAACTGTTTAAAATACTACAGAGTTTTTTTTAAACTGAGGCTATATCATGTTCCTGGTCTCTTCTTTAGTGATTCAATCATATATTTTACTATGGACACAAACTCTTCTTTTACCTAAGAAATTATTTCTGATTTCCATTTTGCTAGATCTTCTTTTGTTACTGGCTCAGAGACTCCTGGTGATTGAGCTTTGGTTTGCTCTCTTTCCTTTCTCCCAGGATTCCCCTGTGGTAATGACCTTTGTTTTGGATTTTTTTGAATTCTTTTTCTCATTTCTAATTTTTTGTTGTTAGTGATGTTTTTGTTTTAATTCCTGGCCTGCTCTCTGGGCAATGCTTATTGCAAATCTCTTTCTTCTTAATATTTAGAATATTTAGGAGATGGCTACTTCCTGGCTTGTCCTCCTTGGATCTGTAATGGCCCTTAAGTGATTCAATTCTGGCATACCATGAAAAGTTCTTAAACAGAACAATCAAATCTCCCTGGTTGATACAATACAAGCAGGATTATCACAGTATCAAACACAGCAAAGGAAATGACAAACTGTGACAATCATCTTTTTTTTTTTTTTTTTAGACAGGGTCTCACTTTGTAGTTCAGGCTGGCCCTGAGCTCACTATGTAGCCCAGGCAAGCCGCCGCAAACTCAGCAATCCTCCTCTCTCTGCCTCCCGAGTGCTGGGATTACAGGCGTGAGCCACCATGCCCGGCACTGTGATATGTGGTATTGATTGCTGGTGTGCGTGAGTCACCATGCCCAGCATTCTATGTGGTTACCGGGATCGAACTCAGGACCTTGCGCCCACAAGGCAGGCGCCGGAACCACTGAGCTAAATCTCGGCCCAGACAATCATCATTTTGATACCTTTAACCTCATGAGTTAGATCTGTGACAATATTCCAAAATTTAGAATTAACCAGAAATATGTTTACAGCATATAAGCCCTTCAATATAGCAGCATAACCCTTTGCAAAGCCAGTTTCACTGCGGAGTTGGGGCTGATAGAGAAAATGAGAAAGAGAGATTAGAAATAGAGTTAGAGGCCATGTAAAGATCGTGCAAACCCAGAAAACTGAGAGAGGATAGAAGACAAAAGAGACAGAAGGGAAAAACACAAAACAGAACAGACTGACAATAGCAGGACCACTACAAACTGTATTAACCCTAGTATGACAGTACAGAAGAAAGAGATAGTAGGGAAGACTGAAACACATTAAATTCTTGGAAATGATACTGACCAGAGGACAAGAGAAGAAGAAGGACCCAAAGAAGAATGCAGTTACCCACCAGCAATAGACTAAATGGAGACTGTTTTTCCTTTCCTGTAAAAATAAGAGCAGTTGAGGGAAGAAAAAAACCCAAGAGTGGACACACTCAGCAACAAAAAAGTAAAGAAGTGAAGAACAAAAGAGAGATCAGAAAAAAAGAAAGAAAAGGAACAACAGAAACAACAACAGAAAGCAAACACACTACCTAAAGAGCCCCTTGGCCAGAGATTTACCTCAGTGGTTCCTGTGCCTGGCTAGCAAGTGCAAGGACCCCAGTAACCACATACAGCAATACAAGATGTGGTGTCTCATGCCCACCAGCAATCAATAACACATATCACAAGGCTGGATGTGGTGACTCACACCTGTAATCCCAGCATTTGGGAGGCAGAGGCAGGAGGATTACTGAGTTCAAGGCTTGCCAGGGCTACATACATAGTGAGCTCAGGGCCAACCTGAACTACAAAGTGAGACCCTGTGTAAAAAAAGTAATAAAAAATAAAAAATAAAAGCCCTTTACAGCATGGATCTCCTGTCTCCTGTAGATAGTATGGGCAATAGCACACAAATCATAGTTGACTAGTCCAGTGAGACAGCTGTAGTCTACTGGGATTTAGTCTAGGTTCTTGCTATACTGCCTGAGTTGAGCTCAATGAACTCCTACAGGCTTGAACTGTGCAAGACTCCAACGTTCTGTATGTGGCACCAACCCTACAAATTCACCAGTGGCTGCAGTCAAGAGGATTTCTTCATTCTCTCAGCCTTTTTAATGGGGCAGACAGGGCAGAATCATGCACTGAAGGCTTCTGCCTATGTCCCAGGATCACTGCCACACTTACTTAGTCTGCACAGTCTCTGGAGACTCCTTTGTAGGTGTTGGTTCTGTGTGAGGTCAGGGACCAAGCATCAGGGTGCACAAACAAGTAGAGGTAGTCTCTGCAGACTCCTCTTCCCGCACTGGTCCTGTGATAGTTCGGGGCCCAAGTACTATGGAAATGCAGGCCAGGCTGACATGTCCTAGGCCTGCCTGCACAGCAGCAGCTCTTACTCAGTGTGCAAAGTCATGTCTTTCTAATTTTAAAACACATAGTCTAAAGCATGGTGTTAAAAGTAAAATAGTCATAATAGGATGTCTTATCTGAAAATAAATAATAATATAAAGTCATATTATTAAAGATTTGTCACACCTGATGTCTTATAATTAGAATGGAAGGATACATACACATACATCTTAATAAATGGAGCAACACAAGTCTACTATATTTCACAATAAGCTAATATTTGAAATACACTACAAAATAGTATACCAAATTTTCATTTTTTAAAAATAGTAACTGCTGAAGGAAAGGAATTCAATTATCTACAAAACTTCATTAAGAACAATTAAATTTTCAATAATCCTGCATAAATTCCAATGGATACAACAATACAAATACAAACTGAAAGTTGCAGATATACAGATGCTCAGATAAGTTACAAAAAGTAAAAGACATGTGTTTACCATTACATAGTCTCACTTATAGCCTCACAAAATATTGAAATTCCCTCAAGGAGATATTCATCAGTGTAAAAAAGAGGAGGGAAATTATAATTTGCCTTATATTCCACCTGGAAGCCAAGCTGCAAGTTCTATAAAAGTCTATCACACTAATATTCTTTAATTATTTTCCCCTCATCATTCCCATTCTTATTGCCTTGGCCTAACACTCCTTGCTCTTGTCCAGGTTACTGTAACAACCTCTTAATTTATGCACTTTTTCCAATCCAGTCTCATTTCAGTATCTACAGATAAAGTTATAAAATATAAAATGAACAAGACCACTTCTCTGCCTCAACACTCTACTGTCTTGTTTGCTTGCCTGTTCCCCAAATGTCACTATCAGCTGCTGCAACAAACATGTCATCATTCTACTTCCTTTTTCAGACCAAAGGGTCACCTCTCAATTGTGCAGAGAACACTGTAAACCAGGTCCTACTCCAGGCCTAACTTTCTGTCTTCTTCCATTGCATGAAGCAGACAACTACTGTCCATTGTCAACCACAATATTCCTGGATCCTGCAACCTGAAATCATAGCCTACCTCATGTTGACAGTATGACTGACTCCAAGTGCTGTATCTCTACAGCCCAAGTACCTCATCCCCTAGAAACACTACTCCAAAAAAAAAAAAAAAAAGACACAATACATTTTTAAACCAGGAAATTAAATATATTCACTAATATATTTATATTCATATATAAATATATTAAATATAATACAGAAAACAATATCAGTGATCACTTGGCAAATGTTACCCTATTAAAACCTCTTTGAATTTTTGAACTTGTCATTAGAAGGAATGATAGCACTTCAGTTTCCAAATACACAAATGCAGCTAAGCAGTTGGTATGGAAAAATGACAGGAAATGACTGAACTGTTAATACATCCTCTATCCATTGGAAAAAACTACAGTTGCATAACTAAGAGAATACAATTATATCACACAATTTTTTATCTCATTTAAACTGTAATCGACACATAGAATTTTGAAGCCATTGACAATATTTTTGATACATTTACAACATAATGTCTTACATTTCTACTGTTGATTTAATTAGAAAATAATAACCACCTAGATGGAAAATCTATTTTTACTTGATTTGATAACAGTACAGGTGACATTATCAATTATCCATTGCTGACTAGGAACTTCCAGATAGGTACTGACTTAAAACAATCATTTTAATATCATAATTCAAGAGGTTGGAAATTGAGGATAGAATCAAATTTGTATACTGGGGCCATTCCTGTGTCTGCTCCTTCATAAAGAGAGCATTTGTCCTAATACTTGCCATGCTCTTTGAATTCCCATTTGCATATCAGTACAAGTTTCTGAGATGCTAATTACACAAAAAAGGTGATATGTGGATGAAGTTATTTACAACTTTTGTTAAATCAACAAGGCAGGAAGACAGGAAAGACTGTGAGAATGGAAATCGTAGTCCAAGTTGGGTCCAAAGCAAAGTGAATAAAAAAGAAAGCACAGGTAAAAATATCTAAGAGTGGCACATAATACAAAGAAGGTGTAGCAAATCTATAAGGTGCTCTTTGTCAAATGTTTGCCATCAGAGAAATGAGATTTCAACTATTTCTGCCACAGTCATTAAGTCAGAGTAAATACCTTATGAGGGACTAGTCTGTAAAAGATGTGTCAGAATAGATTTCACAAGGTAGTAGGAGGTACAGACAATTGTTTTGCTAAATTAGAGATCTCTTGTATGCATTTGCATATCTCCAGAGATAAGATGTTTTGTCTTCTCTCTTTCCTCTGATAATCTGCACTGAATTTGTTGAAAGGTAGCTAGGTGGAATTCCAATCAAGAGAGTAAGCAGAATGCTCCAACACCTCTCAAGAACTAGGAGGAAAACTCATAAATAACTATTTCTGTTTTATTGGTCAAACAGATTCTAGGAGAAAAGGTATCTCCCTCTATTGTAATGAGAAGACAACTCACATCAAAAAGTTATAGATTCAAGAGGAATGGGTTGTGACTGCGACTTTTTGAAATTCATTTATCGTTTGTAGATTCTCTTGCTGTCACATGGATGGACAGAGTCTTCCCGTCCATGCAATGGGTCCTTTCACTGGGGATTTCAGCTGCAGTGATTGACAACACTTCTTGTGGAATACTTGGTGCATCAAGAGTGATCTATGCTGCAAGCCAACAGGGACAATTGCCTCTGATGTACTCTATGCTTAATGAGCACCTCTCTCCAGCTGTAGCTGTGATCCAGTTAATCATTATATCTTCTATTGTTGTCATACCATCACATTTAGTCCATTTATTAAAATACATTGCATTAGTATCTTCGGCTGTAACAGTCTTAAGTAGGATTGCTTTACTGAAACTGAGGTACCAGGAGCCTGATCTACAGAGACCTTATAAGGTAAATAATAACTGAAATGTTAACGTGAAATTTCTTCAGATAGGAGAATTTGTTGAAGGTGTATCAATGTTTCTAACCAATTGTTAGTCCACATTATGAAATATCTGATCTGCATCCTCATTTTGCTATTTTTTATATTAGTCATTTGCATTATGATTTCTTTGGTCAAAAATCAATATGGATGCATTTACAAGGAAGACAGAGGTCATTTCATCAATTTCAGGGTAATAGTAATATTAGGGTGAGAACATAAGTTTTTATCAGAAATCAAAGCTCATTATTAAATAAAACAACATTAAATCAGTTTTGCATGAACTGGTGGACAAAACTACTTTAATTTTCTAAAATTTATTATATGATTTCTTATATGTGTAGAAATGACATTTGATCAGAGGGCCTCATGCCTGTAAGCAAGTGCTATTCCACAGAAGCATACTGAAAGCCCTTACAAAATACTCAGAAGTATTCTTCCAGTAGAGAGACACAATTCTGTGGCCCAGGACATGAGAAAATCCAAAATTTTGGCACCAGGGTTCAGTTTTGTGGAAGACAAGTTCACAAAATTTGTGGGAAAGGAGTTCATGGTTTCAAAATAATTCAAGCGCATTTTATTTATTCTGTGCTCTATTTCCCTTCCTATGACATTTTAATATGTACACTAATGAAACAATGATATAATTCATGATAATCCAGAATCAGTGGTAGCCCTCACTTCGTATTCCTGGAATGAGCTGGTCACGTCAACTCATTTGGTACTATACAGCTTACCACCAGATACTGCTTAATTGTGACTCACAATTAAGGTCTTCATAGGAGTCTGATGTTAAGTGATGTATGGTCTCTGAGCAGTCAATCCTGGCTGCTAATGTTAACTTGCATTTGGAGCTGCCCTGTAGCACTAGCATCAACCCTTCAGGCATTATGTTTTCATAAGGAGCACAATACTAGAACCTCAGTGCAGTTTGCAGCAGGGTTCTTGCTCCTGAGAATCTCAAGGCACTGCTGGTCTGACAGGAGATGGGTTTCAGGTGGCAATGTGAATAAAGGGGAATGGCAGTTAAAACAGGTGTAGGTTCCATCCAATGCCATTCCTGTGCTATTCTATTTCTGCCACTCAGGGATCAGTATTTGGTGACCCCTAAATAGATGGCAGTCCCTTTCTGCCATCTGTCTCTGGCTACATGTGTGTGTTGTAAAGCAACTAAGCCATCATACACAGAAGAATTTGCATCAGACTCGACTTTGAAAAGATGTTGTGACAGAGGCAGAGAAAATGAATGAAAAGGATTTGTGAATAGAGGCAGGCAAATAGCTGGCCTATATTCTTTTAATAACCACACTCTATTCAACAGAAATCCAAGGCTCAATTTATTCCCTTAGATAAATGAAGCTCCCTGGGATTGAAAGCTAACATTCTGATACCAGAACCCCAATTTGTTATATTTATTGTGGTGGGGAATGCATTATTTGGCGAAGAATACATTCATGTGACTTTTTCGGATCTTCATATTATGAATACTGCAGTGTTTCTAAGCTACAGATCTGCATACCTCATGGTGTTCTGTTTAGAGAATATTTATAAAGGTTTCTGATGGTCATTTTTGTGAACCTCTTTATTCCTTTTTCTTGCTCCTATCACTTTCTTATGTACACTTAGTTTGTCTTTCTATGACGTAAGCCAGGCCATGCAATAACCCAGACATTAGGAGGTTCTAGAGAAAATTTATTTCTTCATTGGGTTGTAAATACAATCAGTGTTGCCTATTTATTATACTGATTAATTATGGTCAAGCTGTGAATGAAAATAAGAAACCCATATTTCACACCAGTCACTGAAATAACCACTGATGTGTCTTTACTTTCCTTTGAATTTACATGCTCACCTCTGGGGATTCTAATTTGCTCAGTCTGTGCAATCTGCGTAAATATCAATCATGTTGGAGATTCTTATGCTGAGAGCTCCACTGACCATAGTTTAAGAAACACTAATTTATCTTCCACATTCTTTTTTGCTCAATATTCATTCTTATTTACATTTGAGTATCATGAAAAATGTAAATGAAGATAATTTCAGTTTTTGATACATATTCATTTATTAAACAAATGGCCCCGAGTAGCGGCTGTGTTTCGGGCACTCTTCTAGAAATTTCAGAGAGTGCTCGCTTCGGCAGCACATATACTAGAAATTTCAGAGAAATCATTTAGTCTTCCAGTGGGAGATATACTTAGCCTTGTAGCAAAGTAAAAATGTCTACAGATATAGTTACAAACTTGATTAGCAAATGCTTCTTCATTTAGCATATTCTACTGAAAGTTACTGGATGCATTCTCAGGAATACTTAAAACTAAACTTATGTAAGCCATCATACTTTTTTTTTTTTTTTTGGAAAGGTTCTTACTTTGTAAGTCAGGATGGCTCTGGGCTAACTATGTAACCTAGGCAAGACTCAAACTCAGCAATCCTCCTGCCTCTGCCTCCTGAGTGCTGGGATTACAGGTGTGAACCACCATGCACGGCATTGCCAAGTGTGGTACTGCTTGCTGCTGGCATCAGATACCACACGCAGTATTGTTCTATTTGGTTACCGAGGACCGAAACAGAGACCTTTCCACTTGCTAGCCAGGCATCAGAACCACTGAGCCAAATCTCTGGCCTGTAATCCATTATTTTAGAATGAAGACTCTGACCATCAGTGATACTAAGGTATACTAAAGGAACTTTATCTGTCCCACCAAGCACCAAGATGAACTCATCCCACCAAGATGAACTCAGAAGAAATTAGGATACTATTTCCTGAAGAAACAAAATATAAATATAGTGATTTTTGCATTTCATTCTAAACTTTTCTGTATCAATTTTTTTTCTATTTCATTATGCAGCACTGCTGCTCTAGGACAAGATTGTATATGAAAGAAGTATATTAAATAAATGATAGCTTGATTTTCTAAATTTGTAAAGTTTCAATGGAATGATACTTTTCATTTTTATGGCAAGAATTAAGGTACTTTTCCATTGCTAGATGTAAAAGTTTTCAATGATTTTCGTAAATTAATAATACAATCTAATTAAGAGATAAGTATTAAAATTATAGTATACAAATCAATTTAATTGTACAGTTTATCTTTGTTTAATGTGCATTGATCTCATTTTCTATGACATGAAAACAAATGTTTTATAAATGTTTTAGAATGTCCATCTAAACATTTTTGAAAATATAGGAGTAGTTACCACATCTTTGCTATCTGTCCCAAAGAAAAGGACTTCATAAAAATCTGTTAGAAAAAGAAGTCATCACTAATTTTAGTTTTCTTTTCTCCTTTCAGGTGTGGTGGCCATTGATATACATATCTTTAGGTACATCTGTCTTTCTCGTTTGTGTACCAATCATCCTATCTCCTCAAATTGAGCATATTTATCAAGTTATCTTTGTTTTAAGTGGACTCGTATTTTACTGGGCTCATGTTCATCTTAAGCAACATTTTATTTGTTTTGAGAAAATCACTTGTTATATACAGTTGTTATTCAATGTTTTACCATCAAATGATCATGAAACATGTACTTCTGCTGATAAAAATGAATGATAAAATGAAAGACTTTAAATTGCGCAATCTAAGTGAATAAATATACACCTGCAAACCTTCAAACTATATAGAGCAAACTCAAGGGTTGTGATCTCCAAAAGGCTCTGATAGCCCCACCTCCCGGGCTGGCTTTGTGTTGCTTTCTTTCCCAGGCTTTGCGCATTGTCTGGTTTTCCTCAGTGCACATTCCACATTCATAACATCTCCATGTCTCTGGAGTCTACACTGCACTTCACTCTCATAACTTCATGCTTCACACTCTCAGGGATCTCTGTCTCTCCTATACAATCTGCATCATATGTTACTTTAAGGCCTTTCACCAACTCGTCAGTAGCCAGCCAGCCTGAGTCTAGACTACGCTGACCTCTGAGTACCGGGTTGGTTCAACACACCATACACATTCTTACCTGGACTCAAGTACACAGGACATCTGGGGCTTCAGGCACAGAAAAGTCTTTCAAAGGTATTTACCCTTTTACATGCACCAGACCTGTAGAGGGTGGGGTCAGGCCAACTCCTGAGATGTTACTAAGGAATCTCTCTTTTTTGTTGTTTTGTTTTGTGTCTGTCACAATGCAAATCACTGGTTTCCTCTTAGTGGCTCTAATCTCTTGAGCATCTACACTCATTTGCATCCCCCAAATCACATTTATTACATTTCCTGCCAAGTAACAGTTTTCACATTCTTGACTCTGCCTTTTCCTCTTGATTTTCAAGTTACGTTTGGCTAAAACAAGTCAGTGTAATCCTTTCCAGAGCCTGGGTACCTTAAATTTCATCTCTCAGATGAATCAGTCTTCACCTTTAAATTCAGCCTCCTACACACTCTTAGGGCATTAACAAAGTGTAAAAAAAATTTTTTCACAAATAAAAACTTGTATAGTCATTTGTCTAGTTACCAGTGGAATCTTCATTTTCAACTGAAGCCTCATTATCCTGCCCTTTACACTCCACATTTTTCCTAAGATTCCTAAAATTCTTAGCTGGTACAACTATCACCCATCACGTTATCCTTCACATTCTAATGTCTGACATTTCCAAAATCTCCCAAAAAATAGCTCCAAAAAATGTTAAACAACATTGTTAATCACACCACTGGCTCCATCATGGTAAGAATTTTTAACAGTCAGTATTCTATCTCTGTGACAAAATTCTCAACACAAGCATATGATAACTTTATTTTGACTCATAATCTCATTCAGTTCAGCTCATGATTGTCTGGCTCCAAGGCCAAGAACTAGAAGAAGGGGTAATGGAGATAAGCTGTAGAAAATAATAAAGAGGTGGGGGAAGGAACAAGAGAGAGAGAGAGA
Organism: Thryonomys swinderianus; assembly: GCA_004025085.1. Taxonomy (NCBI): domain Eukaryota; kingdom Metazoa; phylum Chordata; class Mammalia; order Rodentia; family Thryonomyidae; genus Thryonomys; species Thryonomys swinderianus. The sequence continues at coordinate 35,892 of PVIC010011328.1, forward strand.
GAAGACAAAGAATCAGAGAGAAAAATGCCTCCTTTCAGGACACCTTAGGTGACCTATCTATTCTGATCAGATTCAATCCACTAACAGTACAGTTAAGCCATGAAGCATACATGCACTCATCAAAAGACACTGAGGATTATAACATGGTGTTAGTCATCGTTTTCATGCCTGACACACAATACCAGACACTCACAACTTGAGGAGAACTTCACTTCCTCACAGGTTCAGTCCATGATCAACTGGTCCTAAGATGAGATAACAGAGCCTATGGTCATGCCATAGCAGTTCTCAGGAAGAAGAACAGGGGAATAGTGCCAGAGTGGACAGGGTAGGGACACGGCATAGATCCCATGGCCCTACTCTCTATGAACCACTCGAAGACATGTAGGAGTATCCTTCACAAATGCTGGGGTATGCCACAGTGCTAAGCAAGCTGAAACTCCATCATTGCCACAACAAGCCCACCCGGGACCTAATGGATTTCCAAAATTCCACTTTTAACAATAGGATATTCTGGGGCTGGGGACTTTGCTCAAGTGGGACCGTGCCAACCTTGGATGCACAAGGGCCTGAGTTTGATCCCCAGTACTGAAAAAGAAAATATATATATATATATGCACAATATGATATATATCAATATGCACATATATATGTAGATAGATATGTGTGTGTATATGTGTATATGTATGTATGTACATATATAGGATATTCTGCCACATTTTAAATCTAAACTGTAATGGAAGTTTAATAGTTCTAGTGTGAGCTCAGAAGACCAGAAAGATGATAAGACTGCAAAGAGTGAAGACTGTGTTCTTAAAATTACTAATGATGCCGGGCGTGGTGGCTCACGCCTGTAATCCCAGCACTCGGGAGGTAGAGACAGGAGGACTGCTGAGTTCGAAGCTTGCCTAGGCTACATAGTGAGCTCAGAGCCAGCTTGAACTACAAAGTGAGACCCTGTCTCAAAAAAAAAAAAAAAGATTACTAATGATAATAAGGACTGGATGGAGAATTAGTCCATAGGCCATTCAGTTAGTTTATAACAATGAAACTGTCTCATTTTTGTACAGACAAAAATATTTGGAGAATTAATTTAATGGTGACAAACTATTTTTTTAGTATAGGATAGTTCTGAAATCTATTCCAGAGCCTTATTTTGAAGGATTAATCCCCAGCCAGGTGGATGTTAGTAGAAATGTTAAGAAGTGGGATAGTTGGAGGAAGTCTCTGGGGAAATGATCAACCTAAATTCTTCCTATTTGTCTCATAAAATTTCACTTTGCTTTACAGCAACTCTTTTATTCCTTAGAAACTATGATAAATAATACACTTCAAAGATAAGTTCACATTTTAATTACTAAAAACTGTGAATATTACTTTATATAACAAACAGCCTATGCAGATGTGATTAAGGATGGTGAGAAAGGAGAAATTTTGATGTGTTGTCTGCTTAAATCCACATGCAGTCAAAGTGGTCCTTATCAGAGAGTCAGAGACATTTGACACAGGCAGAAGTGAGGGCAATCTGGACGTAAAGACAAATGCTGCTTTGATGTGCCACACAACATGGAATACTGATAGCCAAAGGAACTTAAAAGAGGCAGAGACTTCATTCTCTCCTGCAGTATTCTTGGTCCTGCCAAACACTATTATATTTTACCTTTGTTTTGTATTTCTGATACATGATATATTCATGTTGTATTATACATGATTTACTCATGCAGAAAAAAATTATCAACTACCAAGTTTCTGATAATTTACTAGAGTATTCCCAGAAAACTAATTCATAATTATTTACCAAAATTACTCATGAAATTCATTGACAGTACAAGAAATGTTATAAAATGAAGTGATCTAAAGTGAGAACTGAAGCCCACGGATAGAAAGAAGAGAGAGACTTCAACACGTTTTCCCTGAATTCCAGCTTGCAGCAGGAGAGACAGCTTGAACCTACAGAAGCAAGATGACTAAAGGTGAGTCTAGAGGCCTCCACAGAGAAATACACAAGTGAAATGGACTAGTGGACCCTGGGCGCTGCAGTGGCTGGTGAGTGGTGCCAATTCGTATAACTCCAGGAGAGGGCAATTGGCTTGATACTACTATGGAAAAGGCCCAATTGAACCAGGAATTCAGAGCACCTCTGAGGTCCTAGTACCGGGGTGAAGTGCAGACATGGAAATACCTGGTGTCAGGGAGTCAAGTGCAACCCCCAGAGCATTGTGGACTGGATAGCTCAGGTCCTAGCCTCACAGCCAGAAACAAGGATCAGCCTGCACTTCAATGGAATAGAAAGGGCAGGATGACGGTGCAAAGGAAGATAAGTGGTTAGGTCATATAGATATGCAGAACACAAAGTCAGTATGATTTGAGATTGGATGAAGGTAGAAGTATGGAAGTCAGGTACTGACATAGTACTATGATGAGTGCTGGTATCACAAAATGAAATAAATGGGAGAAAATCATAAAACAGAATGAGAAATAGGTTTAAGTGACAGACTAAATTTGCTCAAATCTGAAATCTCCATATAAACATGTAATGTGTTCCTGGTGCTAGGAGTAAACTTTGTTTCAGTTAAGGTGTTGACATGAAATTAGCAACTAAAGACATGAGACTAGAGTACTCAAGGAAGCCTTGACATGATATTGAAAAATACTTTTCATATATTTCTAAGTAATACCACAATTTAAGAAATAAACAGAAACAAATGAATCTGCAAAAGTTGTAAGGGGAAAGGTAAAAAAGAAAACAGACATGCTAAAGAATCCAAGTGAAAAGACCATTTTAAAGACAGTGATAAGAACATCCAGTGCTGCTGAACACAATAACTGAATCCAATCACTTAGCAGGTCACTGATCCTCTTTCAAGAGAAAATAAAGTGAAAAGATAAGCAAAGCATTGACTTTCCCTCTGAAGTCCAAAACTCATGAGAGACTGAAGATGAACAGCTCACATGAGAGACCTGCAGGAGCAGCAGTCTTTTCATAGTAGAATCAAGTTGGGCACAACAGAAGAAACAATGAAGAAAGAAGAGAGGATTTAATCTTTACTATAGATGTAGGATCACAGCATACAAGGTGGTGATATCTAGGCAGAAAAGGAGACCAATTCATACAGAAAGCAAAAGAATTACCTCATTTAGGAGATGAATCAGAGGTTTAAAATGTGAGCAACAGAATGATATATAAAATAAAAGTATGTTTGATGTATATATATTTTTAAAAAAGGGAAAGCTTGCTAAGAATATCAACCACCCTGCTGTAATTCTACCGTAGGCCTGCTAAGATCAACCAGCATAAATCTGGACTCTATGTGTCCACTTTGTCTACCAGTCACAGCACAAACTTATCCTTAAATGAACAACTTTTTCTTCCTTTCTTTGCTTCTTTTTGTTTTTCTTGATGATTTATTCTTGTTTATGAGAATGAATGTTTGTTTCTCCTTTTGTTTTTGTTTTTCTTTGATCTTCATTTTGTTTGTTCCTTTTTTCTCTCCTGCTTTCTTCATCAGTTTCCCAAAGCTTACTTTGTCCTTCAGCTTTGCTTATAATATCTTTCTCTTCTATTTTTCTAATACTTCTTCTTTCCTCTTTTAAATTTACTGCCCTGAGAGTAAAATCCCTCTATTACTACAATTTTCTGGTTTTAGATTGTATTGTATAGCTATAAATTGTGTTCCTACGGTTAAAGATGACAAAATAACAATTGCCACACTTTGTAGTTATCTAGGCTGTACTTGATGCTACTGTTGCTATTGACTGTCCTGTTTAGTCAAGGTGACATAGTTGTTTAAAACCACTGGTTTTCCTTGTATGATAAAAACAAGATTGTTTTTGGTACTATAGGCTAACAGGCTAAAAAAAGACACAGAAAGAAAAAGAATAAGGGGCTAGAAAAAAATAGGCAGCAACCTTTAACCCCTATAAATTGAAGAGGTAGGAACTTGTGAAAGGTGCAAAGCCAAAAGTCAGCTACACTTAGAAAACATTCCTGAAAAGTAGTAATTTCCTAAGGGCCTCTCAATACTAATTATAAAGTTACCCATGATAAGCAATTTACAAGTATCAGTACAAAAGCTAAACAGAAAACAGTAGAAAATGAGAACATACACAAGCAAGATTCAACACCAGACTACTGCCATTCCTGAGGCAAACTCAAAAGGAATTGAGATATAATGATTCCAAATTATCCCACTTCAACAATTTTATATCTCTTACCCATATAAAATGGTAAGAGATAAGTAACAAGGCAGATGAATTAGGCTCTAGAAAAAAATCAAATTAGAATAAATTCTCAAATAACCAATGAAAAATGTGGTTAAGAAAGTTAACTAGAGTAGATACAGATTTTTAAAAATAGAATATAATGGAAACTATGAATGTCCAACATAGAATAGAAGTAGAATCCATAAAACAAATTCAAATAAATATTTAGGAGATTAAAAATTCTACTGAAACTATAGCCAGCAGAATCAATGAGGGTAAAAACAGGTTTGCAGCTAGTGAGCATGAAAAAAAAAGATTTCTTAAAAATAGAAAGGAGCCAAGAAAAAAATCAATCAAAAACAGCTAGATGACCCAAAGAAGAATAACATGAGGTAGGTCAGCATAAGATAGCACAAAGAACATAAACAACTTATTCACAGAAGTAATGACAGAAAACTTCCTGAGGAAGGAAAAAGAATATGAAATACAGATAAGTTAATTGTGTAGAACTCCTACTAGCCATGAAATTTTTTAAAAATCTACACCAAAGCATATAATGGTCAAGATTCCAGAAATTCAACATAAGAATAGAATTACAAGCTGTTAGAAAAAAAACAATTCACCTGTAAGGGAAAGCCCATCAGAATCACAGACTTCTCAACAAAAACCCTTACATCAAGAATAATTTGGATTGAAGTATTTGAAGGCTTAAATGAAAATAAACACCAACTCAGATTCATGTACCCTGAAAAAAAAAACAATTTTTAAAAACAATGGAGAAATAAGATAATTCCAGGATAAAGAATAGCTGAAAAAATGCATGACTACCAAATTAAAATTCCAAAAACTTCTTCAGGACATTCTGGGAGAAAATGAATTTCATGAATCTCAGTAGTATGAATCTACCAGGTAAAGCAAGCAATTAAACGGGAGAGGAAAAAAGGAAAGCAACAACCAGAAATTAATATGATAAAGCTAATTCAAAATTTTAGTTGTAACCATCAATGTAAATGGTTTTAACTCATTTTAACTCACCAACAAAAAGAAACACACTCACAAAATGGGTCAAGATCCAACAATATCTTGTATGCAAGAAACAACTCAAAAAGAAATCCATACTGCCAGGGATTTACCTCAGTGGTTCTGGTGTCTCCCTTGCAACTACAGGTCCTGAATTTGATTCCTGGTACCACATACCACCATGCTGGATGTGGTGACTCACACCCATAATCCCAGCAATCAGTACCATACACCACAATGCCAGGTGTGGTGGCTCACAACTGTAATCCCAGGACTTGGGAGGCAGAGGTAGGAGGGTTTCTGTGAGTTCAGTGCCAGCCTGGGCCACATAGTGAGCACAGGGGCAGCCTGAACTATTAAGCAAGAACCTGTCAAGAAAGAAAGAAAAAGAAAGAAAGAAAGAAAGAAAGAAAGAAAGAAAGAAAGAAAGAAAGAAAGAAAGAAAGAAAGAAAGAAAGAAAGAAAGAAAGAAAGAAAGAGGGAGAGAGGGAGGGAGGGAGGGAG
>PVIC010011329.1:0-41589 GCA_004025085.1 Thryonomys swinderianus
TGTCCATCCTCACGGGGCGGCCTGTCCATCCTCACGGGGCGGCCTGTCCATCCTCACGGGGCGGCCTGTCCATCCTCACGGGGCGGCCTGTCCATCCTCACGGTTCCTGGCAAGGTTTGGCTGAATCCACCCGTAGCCGTTTGGACTTTTCTTTTCTTTCCTTTTGTACCAGGGATGGAACTCGGGACCCTTCACTTGTGAGGCAGGTGTCAAAACCAATGAGCTAAATCCACAGCTTGAGTTTTTGGATTCATTCTTAGTTTCTTTTTTTAATAGCAAAAAGTTTTGATCATATAAAATTAGAAAAGAGGCAAAAAATATCCATACTATAAAGATTTATTTAGGCCTAAAACAGTCTACTGGTTTATATTTTTATGGCTAATATAGAGTCCTCTTCTGGAATTGGTTGAAATGGAAGAGACATTGGTTAGATCTAAATTCAGAACTTCCTAATTTTAATGTCTTGTGTCAGTTTTAATTTTCTGATTTAATTAGTTTCCTAATTAGAAGGGTTAAATTAATTAACCTCATTATTTACTATATATTTAATGATTTCTCCTCTATAGGGAGAGGCTGAATTTTCAATAATTGGAAAGCTTATGACAGGAGGGAATATCGCCAAGTTTTACACTCACCGCTGTACGGTCTGGCCAGCGTAGGACAGACTGGGCGAACTTTGGGCGAGATGTCAGCGAAGCTTCTTCCCACTTGCTCTAAAACATGATACCTGTAAAAATGTGGACTGAGTCCATAATTTTTATCACATTAGAACTCGGTGCATGTATCCTTTATTTAGGGTTAAATAACATACACTAACATAAACTATTATAAGGGATGGCTACTGGGCAATCTTATAGACAATAATTATGAAGCATTGAAGACAGTAAATAATTATGAAAAGGAGAGGTTCTCAAATTATCACCTCATTTTCTATCCTCTGTTTTGCATCATGGAATGCTGAGGTCTTTCTCTCAGACTCTGTGAATGGATTCAATGGGTGACATTTTAGGAAGGCTGGAAAATAATAAGCTCACTGTGTATGGTTTCTAGGGCTCAGATCGCCCTGTTCCTTCTCCTCAGTGCAAGTGGAAATATACCTGAGCGGTGATTCCTGGGCTCTAGCCGACGAGACAAGGCTGTGCCCTTGACGGCGGAGTCTGCCTCCTCTTCCGCTTCACTGGGGCCTGGACGGAGGTCGCAGCCGCCGGTCCTCCACAGGCGGAGCCCCAAGAAGCCACGGGGTCTCTGGTGCTGGAGACCTCGACCCCACAGGTCGCAGGCGGAGGGCTGGGCCTGGCCACGGTCTCAAACTGCAGGGCTGGGGATTTAGCTGGGGGGACTGCGCCTGCCTTAGGGGCACAGGGTCCGCGTTCAGCCCCCGGCACCGCGGAGACCAGACCAAACACGCCCTCCAGCCGCAGAGGGACAGCTCCAGTGAGATGAAGGGGTTTGGTCACCAGAAACCCACGGTAGCTGAACAGAAGCTTCCGAGCACGCGGTGCACGGCACACGGTCCTTGCCCGCCCTCCACGGGCACCTGAAGTGGCCGAGCTCCAGCCACCGCGGCACGGTCACTGTCAGCTCAAGCAGATCGGGGCGCAGAGCACAGATGCTGCGGGGGCGGGGACGTCCGAGAGGTCCTTCCGGAGGGGCCGAGGACAGCAGAGGACGGGGGTGGCCACTCCCATCCGGAGGAGCGCGGAGTGCAGGAAGCCTCTCCCCACCGACGGCAGAAAGAGGCGGCGGTGCCAGCAGCCAGAAACACGTACGGAACGGTAAGGTTGAAGACCTTCGGGCAGCTGTGAGGGAGGGACAGTAACTGTCTAGATTAACTGTACACATTTTTTGCAGATAAAAACCCATCTCGTTAAATTTTCCGCCTGGCATAGTGGTACATGCCGTGAGTGCCCTCACTCAGGAGGCTGAGACAGGAGGATTGCCGTGAGTTTGAGGCCAGCCTGGACTACATAGTGAGTCCAAAACCAACCTGAACTACACAGCAAGATCCCGCCTCAAAAATAAATAAATTTATAAATAAATATACAATTTACAATATACAAAATAAACAATTTTAGCCAGTGTGCACAGCTGTGACCCCATAGATCTGGAGGCTGCCGCCGAAGTAGCACAGATTCTACCCCAGGTGAGGCGGCCCAGACCCTGTTTCAGTGAAGAGCAGGGAACAGTGGGGTGCAGCTCCGCGCGGAGCCCCTGAGCCCCATCCCCGTCCTGAGCCCCACGGACACGGACACCTCGCAGCTGCAGCTGTGGCAGCTGAAACTCGCCTTTCACTTGGCCCCGCGGAAACGGTCTGCCCCTCGTGGCTTCCGGGCAGGCAGAGGAGCCCCCTTGTGCCGAGGTGCCAGTCTGTGCCCGAGCCCCTCAGTCTGCCCTGCTTGCACTGAGAAGTCCAGCACCCCTGGCCACCACCCAGGCCAGCATCAGAGCACTGTGTGGCCTGCGGGCTCTTACCCTGGACCCCACCTGCATACCCCAGAATGCAGCACCCAGCAGTTCTCCCTCCAGGCTGCGTGGCTGGCCGTGGGCACCGCCATATTTGCACATCTGACCCTTCTTCCCCGGCCGCACCCCCTTTTCCTGACAGGTCTCTGGCGCCCTGACACGTGCAGCTCCGGTCCCTTCCACTGGAGATCACGCAGAAGGACAGACACGCCCAGCCAGAGCGCGTCGCTGCGGATCCGGCCTGGCCGTCCACCCACCCCGCAGAGGTTTTCTACCTTTGTTTTAAGGCTCTATCACAGATAGTCAGCTATCAACAAATATAAGCCATGTCTGCTAATGAAATTCCTTGGCTATTGATAACCTCATTTTACATCACACATGGGAAGATAACTGTACACATCAATTTTTTGTGTGAAGGCCTGGTCACAAAATGCTTTAGGGTTTGCAGGCTCCACTTGCTGGGACTTCTCCGCTGTGTCCTGACTGAGCGCGTGCAGTGGCAGGGCTACACCCAGGAGCATGGCAGTGTTCTAATAAAACTTTATGCATAAACAGGCAGGGCAGGCTGGGCCTGTGGGTCCTGGTTTGCTAACTGGGTTGAGGCTTCCAAGGCCACAAACTAACAAGTAAAGGAAACAAAGCCTAACACCCAACAGGTGTTAACTAGCTCCCAGCCGGGGACCCCGAAAGGCTCTTCCTGCTTCCCCGGGATGGCTCTGTGCACCGGGAGGTCTGTCTGAGTGCTTGACCATCAAGAAGACGAGGGAATTCAGGCTAATTAATTAGTCAAGAATTTGAAATCTGCAGAGAAAAGGGCCTCATATTAAGTGCAAACTGTCATCCCAAGTAATATATTTGTGGCACTTTCATTAAATTTCCCCTCAAATCTTGAAAAATAGGCATCTCTGGTTGCCAAGACTCTCATCATGATATAATTATGCAGCCTCCCCAAATAATCATTTTTTAGTTTGTGATACTCACTGGGGTAGGATGCCAGCTGCTGAGACTTGATGGAGCTGTTTAATTTGAGACTTATTAGCAGGGCACAGGTGAAAATGAATAAAGTCTCACTGAAATCCGCTCGTGGTATACAAAATATAAATGCCTGTTTTTTAGGGAAGTTCATGGGGAAAGGAGGAAGGCCCTCATCAGACATTTAAAATATTGCAGGGTCTATCATAATAAATACGGAGATTTTAGGGATAAATATTAATGAAACAATTTTTATCACACAGTGGCAGATATTTCAGTGTGTGATTATCATATTTATGAACAACACATTCACTAAGAGAAAATGGTCACGAAAGTTGGTATGTGGCTCCTTAAAAGAATTAAATTAAAAATGTTCAATCTTTGAACATAAAGCAAGTGTTAGAACTTCAAGTTTAGAATACTTTGGGTTTTGTTTGTTTGTTTTGTTTCTTTGAGACAGGGCCTCACTATGCAGTCTAGGCTGGCCTTGAACTCACTATGTAGCCCAGCCTAGCCTTGAATTATGTGATGATCCTCCTGCCTCAACCTTGGGAGTACTAGGATTACAGGGGTGTGTACCACCACACCCACTTTGAATATATTTAGAGATTGCAAATCTGAAAGGGCCTCTAGGAATCAGTCTTTATGAATATTCTAATTTCAGTGAATTCTCAAGACAGTTTCAGAGCTATTCTAACTTTATGGACGTTCTAAAGTTATGCTGCCTTTTTTTTTTTTTTTGAGACAGGGTCTGGCTTTGTAGTTCAGGCTGGGCCTGAGCTCGCTATGTAGCCCAGGCAAACCTGTAACTCAGCACTCCTCCTGCCTCTGCCTCCCAAATGCTGGGATTACAGACGTGAGCCACCACGCCCAGCATTGTGGGGTGTGGTACTGATTGCTGGTGGGCGTGAGTCACCACGGCCAGTATCATATCATTGTATGTGGTTACCGAGATCGAACCCCAGGGACTTTGCGCTTGCTAGGCAGGCGGCAGAACCACTGAGCTAAATCTCGAGCCCAATACTGCCTTTTTTTTGAAGAGGACTCACCAGGAATTCTCTACTCAGTAGCAAATCTGTTTATTTTGGTCTCAGAGAATAATTAGCCAGCAGGATAGATATAGGATGAATCAGAGATCAATGAAGCAGAGTTCAGTGTTGCACACCTGTCATCCCAGCGTTCAGGAGGCTGAAGCAGGAGGATCACCATGAGTTAAGGGCAGCTTGGGTTATACAGTGAGTTCAAGGCCAGCCTTGAGTACATAGTGAGACCCTGTCTCGAAATAATAAATAAAGAGAGAAAAGAAAAGAAAAATGGCAGGTGCTGTTTAGAAGATCCTGAACAGGGGTAGTATTGGGATCTTGCTATTACATTATGGGGTTCCGTAGTTCTCTTTCTTTCAAGGATTCTTTCTAGATTTTGTTGTCTTGAATGAAGAATTGGACAAGATGCATGAAAAAAGATGAACTTATTACAGGTGGGAGGTAGGCATGGAGGCACACACCTGTAATCCCACCATGCAGAAGGCTGAGACAGAATTGCTATGTGTTTTGAGGCCAGGCTGAACTACACTGAAATCCTGTCTCAAAAAAACAAGAAACAGGGCCAAGAATTTATCTCAGTGGTACAGCACCTGCCTGGCAAATGGGAAGTCCTAAATTCAATCCCTGGTAGCCCCCCCCCCAAAAAAAAAAGAAGAAAAAAGAAACAAATAAAAAGCAAGATTGGCGATGTAAGCTGGGCAATAGGGTGAGAAAAGCCAGGACCCTGACGAGCAAAGCCGCTGGACAGAGCGCACCCGCCCCGCGGGGAAGTAGCTCAGCAGCGCCACCAGCTGCCGTGCAAGTGCGAGCGCGTGAGTCGGGCCTCTGCGATGCCAAACACCAAAGCCCGCTGCGCCACACTCGCACCCTGGGGTCCCAGGAAAGCACAGCTAACTGGTCACCTGCCTTGGGTCGCAGGTCTCGATCCGTGCACTCCAGGGTCGGCACCGGCGTGGAGCCTTGTGACGTCTGCACAGGCGGGCACCTCCGTTTCTCCCCCCAAAGCGTCTGCATTGGAAGAAGGCTCCTGTCCCCAAATAACTGAAGCTTTCTCCCCAGGGAGGGGAAATGGATTCTTGGAGAAATAAAGAGAAAAAGTAGTGAATCTTCTACACCTTTCTCTCTGCTTCCACAGACAAGTAAAGCACAAACGCGGAGGCTTCTGTCCTCTTCGAAGTTATCCTGCGAGTATCTCCCACTTAACAATGCTGGGGGCTTTGGGGCCCCACCCTGCCGCGGACTATTCCAAGCTGCAGCTTCCTAGGCACGCGGCCTCCCCGGAAGACAGTCACGTCCACACAGCAGTCTCCGAGGAGAGGGCGCCGCGTGCCCGGAGAGCACTCGCTCTCATCACGCCTAGACACGGAGAGGCCCGTAGGTAGCCGAGGGTGGTGGTGACGGCTATGATCCCTGCGCCCTGGGAGCCTGAGGCGGGAGGATCACAAGTTCAAGCCCAGCCTGGGCAATTGAATGATTTAATTAAGGCCCTATCTCAAAATACAAAATGTAAAAAGGGCTGGCAGTGTGGCTCAGTGTGAAGGCACTGACTTCAGGGCAATGTACTGGAAAAATAAAAGGATCCAAAATCCTGCCTGTCCCATGGGCAAACTCACCCACTGAGAGAATCGTTTTATAAGCAAACTTCTGTCCCTGTGATTTCTCTAAAAAGTACTCATATTTATTTGTTTATTCATTTATCTACTTTTTTTTTTTTGAGACAGGGTCTCACTTTGTAGTTCAGGCTGGCTCTGAGCTCACTATGTAGCCCAGGCAAGCCTTGAACTCAGCAATCCTCCTGTCTCTGCCTCCCGAGTGCTGGGATGACAGGTGTGAGCCACCACGCCCGGCACTGTGGTATGTGGCATTGATGGCTGGTGGGCGTGAGTCTCCACACTCAGCATTGTATGTGGTCACCGGGATCAAACTCAGGACCTTGTGCTGCGAGGCAGGTGCCGGAACCACTGAGCTAACCCTCCGGCCCCTCATTCATTTACTTTTGAGACACGCTCTCATGACGTAGTTAAGGATGGCCTTGAACTCTGTGTGGCCCTGGCTGGCCTCAAACCCTCAATGATCATCCTGCCTCAGTCCCCCAAATGCTGGGACTCCAGGCGGGCACCACCACGCCCAGCCAGCGTTTCATCAGTACGCAATGCCCGCATCCGCAGGCCCCTGGAACCGCCAGCCGCATCTCCCCTCCCCGACAGGAAAAGGGTGTGCGCTCCTGAACTGTGTGAGGGCAGGCGCCTGCGACGTCCCCGCTCCCGTGATCCTCCCCTCACACGCTGACCACCGTATTCCTTTTCTGCTATTTAGTCCAGCATCAGTTTCTCTCCGCGGTGATAATTAATCAAACTGTTAGACAGGTTTTAGGCACCAGGGGGCCGCAGAGGCAAAAAGGAGGAGGGAGCATGCAAGATACTGTGCTTTTTAAATGGTCCTGGTGCCCATGCCTGTAATCCCAGCATGGTGGAGGCTGAGGCAGGAGGATCGCTGCGAGTTCGAGGCCAGTCTGGGCTCCATAGTGAGTTTAAGGCCCGCCTGAACTACAGAGTGAGACCCTGTCTCCCAAAACCAAACAAACAGCGTGCTCTGCCAGTTCTGTTTATTATCCTGTGTTAAGTCTCAAGCTCAAAGCCGTCCTGCAGAGCACGGTGACGGGCTGAGGCGACACGCTGCACCCTGCAGCTGAGATGAGCGAACACTTCTCAGAAGAGGCGCAAGGGGATGAGCAAACATGAAAAACGCCCGAGCTGCTGCCGGCAGAGAAATGTGCATTAGAGCAACGCCGAGCTCCCCCTTCCTCCAGAAAGGAGGGCTGGCGTCAGGCACTGCAGGAAAGACACCTGCCGGTGAGGCTGCAGGGAGAGGAGCCCTGTGCCTGCCGGCGGGGATTTAAACTAGTGCGACCACTGTGGAAATCCGCGCCGAGACCCTCCTCGGCGAGCGCGGAGACGCTTGGCCCGCCGATGCCCACGTGCGGCCGCAAGGTGGCGAGCCAGGCTGCCGAGAGGGTGCGGGCGGAGGCGCGGCCTTCCCCGGTGCCCTGCCGTGCCCGTGCCGTGCCCGTGCCCGTGCCCGTACCGTGCCAGCGCCGCGCACCAGCCCTGCAGGAGGCCCCAGGCTGCTGGTCACCGGCGGGAATCCCTGCGCCCGGCCCTCCCGGGCCTTCCTCCCCTCGTCGCATCCTCAACGCCTACACAATAATAATACAGAGAGCAGAGGAGGCTCCGTAGCCTGACGGCGTTCTGGTTCTAAATTATTACTGTTATAATATATCACAATGTGGTAAAATTTATCATTTTCAATGGGAGTGCAGTATCTGGTATTCTTTTTTTTTTTTTTTTTTTTTTTTTTTTTTGCTTTTTGAGACAGGGTCTCGCGTTGTAGTTCAGGCTGGCCCTGAGCTCACTATGGTGCCCAGGCAAGCCGCCGCGAACTCAGCAATCCTCCTGCCTCTGCCTCCCGAGTGCTGGGATGACAGGCGTGAGCCACCACGTCCGGCATTGCTGGCATTCTTGATTTTTCTTTTACAATATATTTGTTACTGTGTGCAGTACATGTTTACATTCATCAAAGGGAGTCCACGCATTACCCATCCTGATTCTTCTTGTACCTTTCCCTCTCCTCACCCGATACTGAACAATAAATGACGTAAGGATATTATGACTTTCCATTTTGCTAAAGGCAGTTGTTACTGGAGGAAATCATTAATCTGAAAGGGACAACTTTATATTAAAAAGTACTGAACTTTTATGGATGAATGTATTTATTTACTTTATTAAAGTATGATCCATATGATTTTATTAAAGCATGTATTTATTTTATTAAAGTATGATCCGTAACCAGACATAGTGGTACATGCCTGCAGTCTCCACACTTAGGATTGTCATAGTTTGAGGCCAGTTTGGATGACACAGCGAGTTCAAGGCCAGCCTGAACTATAGTAAGACCTTGTCTTGAAACACAACCAAAAGAGTATAATCTACACTATACAAAGCATAATATTTAAATATAGAGCATCATGTGTAGTAAAATGCACTAGTCACAAGTATACAACTCAGATTTTCACAAGTGAACGCACTGTATAACCAATGAGAAACAGAATATTCCCACTCTTTTCTAGTCTCCACCCCACAAACGAGGCAAACTCTCCTGATGTCTCATACTGTACAGCTGTTTCCCTCTTATTAAATTTAAATGAATGACTCACATAGATTAAATATAGATTAAAGCCACTTAATAGTTAAGATGAATTTTTTTTTTTGAGACAGAATCTCACTTTGTAGTTCAGGCTGGCCCTCAACTCACTATGTAGCCCAGGCAAGCCTCGAACTCACAGCAATCCTCCTGCCTCTGCCTCCTGAGTGCTGGGATGACAGGTATGAGCCACCACGCCCCACACTGTGGTATGTGGTATTGATGACTGGTGGGTGTGAGTCACCACACCCAGTATTGTATGTGGTTACTGGGGATCGAACTCAGGACCTTGCGCTTGCGAGGCAGGCGCTGGAACCACTGAGCCAAATGTCCAGCCCAGAGATGACTATTTTTTATAAAAATACTTTGCCTACTCATTGAAGAAGGAGTGATAGGATATCACCATTAGCAACCTAGTGGATCATGGAAATTATCTTTAGCCATTACATGAAAACCCGGGATGAGCCATTTTAGGAGATCCCACTTACACTAGTGGCATCTGACCCTGTCACTATTTTCACCGCTGCCATCACCTGCCTTGTCTCCCACGGAGGGAGCGCTGTCCAGAGAGCACCAGAACCAAAATGTCTAGGCTTCAGTGTGACCAAGCTTCTAAATTCCAGTAATAATTGATAAGAAATATGTGTGACAGAAGGATGTGTTGAATGATACAACTCAAGATGCAACCAGCTAAGTTTAAATGAAGGATTCAGCCCCGGGGAATTTAGCTGAGGGTGTGTGTCCGGAGAAGTTGTGTAGCAGGCACAAAGCCCTGGATTCCTTTACAGCAGTGAAGATAAAGAAAGAAGAAAATGTGGTCAGTGGATTAGCAGCATGTGCACCCATGAGAGCCAGGAGCTCAGCTTGTGCTTCAATCTGCATTTCAAAAGGCCCCAGAGGGCCGGAGGGTTAGCTCAGTGGTTCCGGCGTCTGCCTCAAAAGGCCACAGAGTGATTTGTATACACTCCACACTCTGAGGCATGTGATCCATAAGCCAATGACCTCTCCGATACATACAGGAAGAGAGCACAGCGCAGAGCAACCCACAGACAAAGAAGACTTCAAACCCCATCAGCTGAGTCCAGTCGCGGCACCTGCTGGACTCCAGTGACACAACCATCGAAAATGGCCAAGTGTGAGCGGGGACCAGAGCCCTGCTGGTGCTGGCGAACTAAGGTCAAGCTTCTCGGGTGCAACGTGTGTGTGTGATTCTGTGTTCAGAGCCCTTGTTTGAGAGGTACGAGCTAAAATATTTAGTGGGTATAATACTGTTGTGGGATTTGCTTCAAAATAACCTAGTGAGGGTGTCGGGTAGAGAGAGAAAGTGGGTGGGGGTAGAGATATGGCAAAGCTGGTCATGAACTACTGTGCTGAAGTCCAATGGTGGGCATAGGTTTTGATATGCGGTCATTTTAGTTTATGTGAAAAGTGTGTTTGGATAATAGAAAAGATAAGCAAGCTAACAAACCTGAATCTCGTTGTTAAGAGACCCTTTTAAAGTGGGCAGAGGCAGGGCCGGGGAGGGCAAGCTGGGCTCTCCGCCAGCATGTGATGCGGGTGCCCCAAAGTGCCAGGCGCACTTCAGGTGTACTTCAGTACCCTTTCAGCACCCAGGAGCTGCGGGGAGGTGGTGGGGCCTCGGTGAGGCTGGCCTGGCGGGGGCTCCAGGCCACAGTGCGCCCTCCGGGCTCTCCCTCGGGCCCTCTGTGTTCTGGGCTTGGGCCGTGCGCGGCTGTGCCGTGAACAGCCGATCGCGGGCGGGAAGCTCTCCCAGGAGGACTGGCTCCGATTTTCCTTATGATGCTGGAAGTGACACATCTGCCCTGAATTGACGGTGGAAGAGGAAGGACACGAGGGAGAAGCTGACCACAGAGACAAGTCTGGCGAGGCTTATGTAAGAGAACATAAGGACAGAGAGATAATCGAAGTGATTTTGACTCTAGGATCCCAGATGGTGGCTCACCAGTCACGGCATCTGTAGGAATACGGTATACGCACAGCCCAGTAAAGTGTCATTTTAACAACACAAAAATCTGTGGACAGAAATTGGACTCAGGTTGCCATGAAGGGATTTCAAAATCCTTACCAGCCCCCGCACCAGGGCACTTGGTCGGGAAGCAGGCCAGGGCCCTTCAGGACGGCCCTGCCACTTGGCCACCATGTGTACTACAAACCCACCTTCCAGGCTCCTCAGAGACACTTCGGTCAGGGTGCAAGGAAGACGGGGAGACCTTGAGTCCGGCCCCACTTCGGCTGCAGCCCTGCTGGGCAGCTCCCCACAACCTGCAGGGCGCCCTGAAGTCTCTGCACCCTCTGCTTCCTCCCAAGCTGTCTCTCTCTCTGTCTCTCTGTCTCTCTGTCTCTGTGTCTCTCTGTCTCTGTCTCTCTGTCTCTCTCTGTCTCTCTGTCTGTCTCTGTGTCTCTCTGTCTCTGTCTCTGTCTCTCTCTGTCTCTCTCTCTGTCTCTCTCTCTGTCTCTGTCTGTCTCTGTCTGTCTCTGTCTCTCTCTCTATCTCTCTGTTTCTGTCTCTCTGTCTGTCTCTCTGTCTCTCTCTGTTAGAAAACTTCATTCATCTATATCTGCAGTACACTTTCAGCACCACTGTCGGGGCAGTAGGTGCCCACATTTAACACATCTTAATCTTTTTAATTTCCTTTGTTTACGTCACTTTTCTTGTCACTAAGACACAACACCTGACTCCAGCAAATCAGGGGTAGAGAGGCCTTTTTTGGCTCATATTTCAGCCCACAGTCAGGTGGCTGCAAGGCGGGGCACCACAGCAGAGGGGCCTGGTGGAAGAGAGCTGCTCACCGCACGGTGCACAGGAAGCAGAGAGAGAGGGAGGCGCACCTTTCCAGGCCAAGCCGCGGTGACTGCCTCTTCCGCCCAGGCCCGACCTCCTACTGGCCATCAGCAAAAGCTCTCTAATCCAGTCACCTCCAAACAACCACCTGCGAGCATGTGAGGCATTAGGCGGGACAGTAACTTCTCTCCGCGCTTCCGCCCTTCACAGCATGATGTCACCCATTCCACGCAAGCTCTTAAATCGGTCTCTTGGGTTGTACTTTCTGGAAATGTGTCCTGCGGCAGAGAATAGTGTACAGGCTGTGGGATAAACATGCAAAGTCAAATTCTAACATAATTACTCACTTTACTACACCACTACTTTTTAAAATTTTCTTTCTCTTTATTGAGTTTATTGGCACATTTTGGATGTACATTACCATCCCATTCAACACTGAGAATTTGTAACCATACATGATGATCTCGATTCCCACTTTTTCCCACTCCCTACACTCTACACCCCTATATACATAAGCTCTGTTTCCGTTTTTTGTTTTTACCATTAAATTTTTCTTTCTCTTCCTTACCTTCGCCTACCCTCCGTTCCTTCTTCCCTTTGAACATTTTTTTCCCTATTTCACAGTGCCTACAGGTCCATTCTGGACCTCATTTAGAGCTTTAGTTTCTCAGACTAGCAAGACAATACAGTATTCACACATCTGTGTCCTGTTTATTTCCCTTATGAGTGTGGCCTAAAGGGACATCCATTTGAGTATAAAGGTCTCTAATTTGTCATTCTCTATGGCTGAGTAATACTCCATTTTATTAAAAATAAGTACATTTTGGGCTGGAGATTTAGCTCAGTGGTTCTGGCATCTGCCTTACAAGCACAAGGTCCCCGGTTTGATCCTGGTAAGAACATACAACACTACCGGTTGTGGTGACTCACGCCCACCCGCAGTCAGTACCACACACCACAGTGCCGGGCATGGTGGCTCACACCTGTAATCCAAACACTCGGGAGGCAGAGGCAGGAGGGTTGCTGACTTCGAGGCTTGCCTGGGCTCCATAGTGATCTCAGAGTCAACCTGAACTACAGAGTAAGATCCTGTCTCAAAAAAAAAAAATTAGGTTTGGGGCTGGAGATTTAGCTCAGTGTTTCCAGCGCCTGCCTCACAAGCGCAAGACCCTCAGTTCAATCCCTGGTAACTACATACACTGCTGGGTGTGGTGACTCATGCCCACCAGCCATCAATACCACATACCACAGTGCCAGGCGTGGTGGCTCACGCCTGTCATCCCAGCACTCGGGAGGCAGAGGCAGGAGGACTGCTGAGTTCCAGGCTTGCCTGGGCTACATAGTGAGCTCAGAGCCAGCCTGAACTACAAAGCGAGACCGTCTCAAAAAAACAAAAAACAAAACAAAACAAAAATAAATAAAAATTTCTTGGTAGTATCTTCTAAAATTTTATCCACTTCTGCGGATGCGTGTCTGGTGTTCATATGTGTGAATGAGCTCAATGCTCCCCTTCTTTTTTATGCCACAGAGCGTTTATAACACCTCATATCCAACTGCTCTTGTCATAGCAGCAATTTAGGGTAGTAGGGGGAGGTGGCAAACCTCTTTCTGGGGCAGGCTTTCTAGCTCCAGTACCTAAAAACGTCTCTGAGAATACCAGAAAACACCGTCTTACCTCTTCTTAAGGAAAACAAACACTTTAAGGGTGGCCGCCAAGATTCGTGTACAAAGGGAGCAGTCAGATACTCAGATCCGCATGATAAAGTCCGGCACATCGTCCGGACCACGACTAGGCGAAGCAGAAGACAGGGCAGGAGGTCCACGGGCCGCCTCCCGAAGGACGGAAGGCGAAAGCGCGCTGGTCAACTTGTTCCGCGCGAGCGCCTCTTCCAGGCAAAAGCGGTGAACCTCGGACAGCGCCGAGCGCGGCGGGCGGCGTCAGCACCGCGGACAGCGACAGCGCCGCAGGCTCCGCTCCGCACGGTTCTGCTCTCTCGGCGCGGAGCCCGGCGAGCGCACGGCACCGCGGACAGCGCCACAGCCGCGCACGGAACCGGGCGGGGACAGGCGGCCTTATCGGCTGACGCCTTACGTAGGGCTGGGTCCCACTTCGCTAAGGCAGGTCCGGTGGGCGCGCCGGCGACCCCTCTCCTGAGCCGCAGCCCCGGATCGAGTGGCGAGGGGACGCAGCCGGATCGGGAGGCAGTCCCGGGAGCAGGTATCTACGCGGCTTCCCCAGCGAGGAGCCGAGGCTGCTGCCGGCTGCCTGGAGAGGGGCCGGCAGGCTGCGGGAGCAACACCGAGGTTTGCCTCTGACGCGCGGCCGCGTTCCGGGCACCCCCTCGCCGGAGGACCAACCCCGGATGCCGGCCTCTGCGCGCCTGGACAGCCATCTACGCCGCCCGCCGCGGTGAGGAGCCCGGAGCATGTGGCCCAGCAACTTGACTCTGCTGCCCTGGCCCGGGGGACCCAGACTTCGGGGCTGGCAGCCCAGCACCCTCCCCCACCCCGGCAGCCATCTCTCTGGGCGCTCGGGCTGGAGGCCGGGGCCGCCCGTGGCCCCAGACGTCTCACCCCGGCCGGGGGCCGTGGACCTCCAGGCTGCCCAGCTCAGGGCCCGAGTGCAGCGGTGGGCACGTTGCTGCAAGGACGCCGGGCTGGGCCTGCCTGCCGATGGATCCGGCCCTCAACCTCTCCTTTCCCCTCTACCCCTTCCTCCCGGGACCCCAACCGCACCCTGGGCCCCGCGGAGCTGCGCCCCAGCCCGCCCCTGCCCCCCGTCTTCAGCGTGCTGGTCCTGACCTTGCCGGGCCTTCTGGTGGCCGCCACGCTCGCCTGGAACCTGCGGGTCCTGGCCACCGTCCTCCGCGTGCGCACCTTCCACCGCGTCCCGCACAACCTGGTGGCTTCCATGGCCGTCTCCGACGCGCTGGTGGCCGCACTGGTCATGCCACTGAGTCTGGTGCACGAGCTGTCTGGGCGCCGCTGGCAGCTGGGCCGGCGGTTGTGCCAGCTGTGGGTGGCTTGCGACGTGCTGTGCTGCACAGCCAGCATCTGGAACGTGACGGCCATCGCGCTAGACCGCTACTGGTCCATCGCCCGCCACCTGCAGTACACGCCCCGAGCCCGCAAGCGCGTCTCCAGCGTGATGATCGCGCTCACCTGGGCGCTGTCATCTCTCTGGCCCCGCTGCTGTTCGGCTGGGGGGAGACGCACTCCGAGCACCATGAGGAGGGCCAGGTGAGCCGAGAGCCTCCCTACGCGGTGTTCTCCACCGTGGGCGCCTTCTACCTGCCACCCTGCGTGGTGCTCTTTGTGTACTGGAAGATCTACAAGGCTGCCAAGCTCCGCGTGGAGGCCAGGAAGACCAACAGCGTCTCCCCCATGCCTGAGGCCGTGCAGGTGGGTGTGAGCGGTTCTTACGGTTCTTTACTTGCATCTGCACGGGCTGTGTCCCGGGCACCACCCTGCTGTTGGGAGAAAGTGGAATTCCTTGGCTTAGGGAAGGGCAGGCCGGGAGAGAGTCAGGGCTGGACCCTTCGTTCGGACTTCTGCCCGTCACAGAGCTGCTCATCTTACTGCCTCTGGGGCGGACTGGCCCTTCAGCTATAAAAGGAGGAGACGGAGCTACACGCTCCCCTTGGCACTGCTGGGAACCAGAGCCCGTGCAGCTGTACCACCCTCCAAAGCGTGAGGAGGAGCTGGTGCCTATGGCCCCGGGGTCAGCCCCCGGAAAGACCCGCAGCTCCCTCCTTGAGTGAGGGTGTTGGGGACCCCCGGGGAGGCCACCATAGCTCGCACAGCACCTCAGTGTCTGGCCCTGTCCACTTCTTCCTTTGCAAATTAGAGCAGCTGATGTTGTAAACTACGGCGTCTCCTAGGTGACAGTCCCGCAGCACCCTCCCCTCCGGGTGCAGGTGACGCACACTGCTCCGTGGGCCTTGTGCCTGTGCTTCCATCCGTCCCGAGCCTTGGGCGCCTCCCAGGCCTTTTCGCCCGAGGACCCCTTGTCCACCTTCCTGGTCATGAGGGAAGCTAGAGCAGGAAGTTAAAAACCCCAGACAGACAACTCCCCGCTCCTCACAAGTGGCATTTAATGTGCGGCAGTCACTCTAGCAGCGATGAGGGCTCTTTAAAAAAAAAAAATTCTCCCACCCACACTTTCCTGTTTTATAACTCTAGGATGCAAGGTTCTGCAGGCACAACAAAATGAAATCCACGGGGCTGCCGACTGCGCCCTTCCCCTTCCTTACTGCTCACCGAGGCTCACTGTGAACCCCGTTCACGCGGGGAAGCCGGGTCAGAAGCAGACACGAGCCCTGTCTTCTGTTGCTGTGGGACGACGAAGCGCGTTGGATCAGTGTGCTGTGCAGAGCGAACGCTCTGGGCTAGAGGAGAGGAGCGCCAGAGAGACGGGCTTTGCTCTTGCAAGGCTGGGTCTGGCGGGGAGCTGGAGGCTCTCTGTGAGCCTGCGGCGCGATGGCATCTACTGTGGCTGGCTGCTCACTCCGAGCAAACCTGTCAAAGTTAGACCACAGGTGTAGAAGGTAGGGGCTTCCGGAAGAACGAGAAGAAAAGGGCGTGAGTCCCCCGATGGCAGAGGCCTGGGCCCGGGGTGCCAGTGCATCCCAGGGCACTTGCAGACGTCCTGGGACATTTCTGATAATCTCCCAGCGGGCGTAGCGTGCGTGACGGGGTGCTGCCGAGCAGGACCGCCCCGTGGAGGCTTGTTCAGAGCAAAGTGTCCAGAATCCACATCGTGGGAACTCTGATCTTATCAGATTTCCACACTAAATGAGGAGCAGCCACAGGGAAGCTGCCAGACGGCCGCCTTAGGGCCCGGTGCTGCCTGAGGCCGGTGAGTGAGCGTGGACCCACGTTCCAGGTCCGGAGCAGCGGCCTGGTCACCTGAGGCCTCTGGTTTGGGGCTCAGGCCACTGAGGTGGAAGCAGGGTGTCACTGTCTGCAAGAGCGGGTACTGCTTGGCTGTTACTCCGATGGAAATTTATTGGAGCGAGTGCACTGGTGGGGCAGCCGTCTTAGAAGCAGGGGCCAGCACCAGCAGATAGGCTTATAAAGGCATCTTCATTGAGGTGAACTGTGTTTAATTGAAGGAGTTGGTTAAAACCACCCCTGGGGGCCAGAGATTTAGCTCAGTGGTTCCGGCGCCTGCCTCGCAAGCGCGAGGTCCTGAGTTCGATCCTCGGTAACCACATACAATGCTGGGCGTGGTGACTCACGCCCACCAGCAATCAATACCACATACCACAATGCTCACGCCTGTCATCCCAGCACTCGGGAGGCAGAGAC
The DNA here is from genome assembly GCA_004025085.1 of Thryonomys swinderianus. Lineage (NCBI taxonomy): Eukaryota > Metazoa > Chordata > Mammalia > Rodentia > Thryonomyidae > Thryonomys > Thryonomys swinderianus. The sequence goes on from PVIC010011329.1 coordinate 16,792, forward strand.
AGGCGGATTGCTGAGTTCAAGGCTTGCCTGGGCTACATAGTGAGCTCAGGGCCAGCCTGAACTACAAAGTGAGACCCTGTCTCAAAAAAACCCCCAAAAAACAAAAAACAAAAGCAGCCCTGGGGCCCCAGTTTCCCACTGTGTGCACGGGAGCACTTAGCTCTCAGCCTCCTGCTTATGGTTCTCAGTCAGCCAACGCTTGAGCAGAGACCACCAAGCGCTCTCCACTGGCTCAGCCCCGCTGTGGGCTCTCAAGGGTGAAATGCCACCTGTGGAGATCTGGGGCTGAGCCCTCGGCCAGGCCTGGGCAGCTCTGAGGGAGAGCACTTGCTCAGCACGCTCAGACCCCGGTCCCCAGCCTGGGGCGCGAAGAGGGAGGAAGGCGGATGGCAAGGGGGAGGAGAGAGGGGAGGTTGTGCGCTGATTCACGGGATTGTATCCCTTTTTTTTTTTTTTTTTTTGAGACAGGGTCTTGCTTTGTAGTTCAGGCTGGCCCTGAGCTCACTATGGAGCCCAGGCAAGCCTCGAACTCACAGCAATCCTCTTGCCTCTGCCTCCCGAGTGCCGGGATGACAGGCGTGAGCCACCACGCCTGGCACTGTGGTGTGTGGTGCTGGGAATTGAACTCGGGATCTTGCGCCTTCGAGGCGTACACCAGAACTACTGAGCTAAACCCCAGACCAGCACTGTCATTTTAAAAGGAACTCACTAAACTCTAGACCATCACAAAAATTTTAGAAATCTGGTCTTAAGTTTAGGGAAGTTTGTTGAAGACATCATACTTATTTTTCCAGTGCTGGTGTTGGATCTAGGAAACGTTGAACTGTCTCTATGGCCCTCTTGGCTTTTAAGTTTCACTTTTCCTCACTAGCAGTAGACTCCTCTGTCCTGGTCGCAAGGACCAGGTCCCAGACGCTAGCGGCCCCCGGGTGGACGCTTGGCCAGGTGGAGTATTAAATACGCTTATGACACATTCGGTTTGTAACAAGCGGCCTGGGGCGGGGAGCTCCTGTCCGGAGCACCTTAGCTGCTGAACCCCCCACCCCCGCGCCCCAGGTCTGGCAGTGGCTGTTGTGCACTCTGTGGAGCAGACAGGGCTGCCAGCATACACTCCTCCACTTCCGGCCTTCACCCCGTTTCCTGTCTGCGGCCGAGTCCCGCAGCGGACAGTTCCTGTGCCCACAGACCCGGCTCTGCCTCCCCGGGCTCGGCGGGCTCTGCCAGCGCGGCTGCTGTGTCTTGCAGGTGAAAGGCTCCCCGCAGCAGCCCCAGATGGTGTTCACGGTCCGCCCCGCCACCGGCACCTTCCAGACCGACGGGGACACATGGCGGGAGCAGAAGGAGCAGAGGGTGGCCCTCATGGTGGGCATCCTCATCAGGGTGTTCGTGCTCTGCTGGACCCCCTTCTTTGTCACCGAGCTCTGCTCCTGGGACGTCCCCACCGTCTGGAAGAGCATCTTTCTCTGGCTCGGCTACTCCAGCTCCTTCTTCAACCCCCTCATCTACACGGCCTTCAACAAGAACTACAGCAGCGCCTTCAGGAGCTTCTTCTCCAGGCAGCGCTGACGGCAGCTGAGGCCGGGGCCTCCTCCGTCCCGCGGCTCTGCAGAAATGTGGGTTCGTGCACCGTGGCCACAGAGGCGGGCGGATTCTTCACGTGCCCCCAGGCCGTCTCAGAGCTCGGCTCACCCCTCTTGGGACTCGAACACAGGGAGGCGTCTCCGTCTCCGCCCCGGGCGCAGGCCTGTCCCACCCGTCTCCTGCCCCTCACTCGGCACCAGCAGCGCGGACCGGGCCCACCGAGTGCCTACTCCTCCGCACGTCCACTCCAGCATGGCCGTGGCATGGGCCTGCAGAAGTCCCAACCCTCGAGAGGGAGGAGGCGGAGCCTTGGGGACAGATGGAGAAGGGGTGGGAAAAATGAGGAGCCCTGGGAGGACTTCAGGGGTCAGGAGACCATAAACCCAAGCTTCCTGGACTCATTTCAAAGTTCCGCTTCGTGGTCCTGGTCACTGTGACCTAACTCTTACTGGTTATTTCTAGTATTTAACCACAAAATATTGTATACAAAGATATTAAAGTGCCCAGCCTCACAGATGTGGGCAGCGACTGTTGGCATGGTGGTTGTTTGTGACAGTTACACACACACACAGTTGTGGAAGATGGAGATGCTGCAGTTGGTTACTTCACTCCAACACCAGCCCATCCACTTAAGCCACATGTTAAGAGCCGGATCCGTTGTACCCTTCCATTTCAAAACAACAACTCACCTACCATACAGAAGTCTACTAGTTTTATAGAATTTGTCAAATTTGCTTATTCCCAATGGGTTTCATGTGTGTGGAACTTACTGAAATGCTTCTGGGAAAAAGCTTTTATCCTCAAATCATGGCACTAGGATAGAATGACTGTTATGAAATTGTTCAATTCTTAAATACGGTTGCACACCCAGAGCCTAGAAAGGCACGTCCACCAGACACACACGCCTCGGCAGGGTCAGCCATCCGTGGGTAGCAGCCCCGCTGTGGGCACGTGAATGCCCGCCGGGAGGCTGCCAGGAGCAAGTTGTGAGAACGCAGGACGAAGGTCAAGGGGGTCTCGGTCCTCTGCAGACCAGCCGTACGACTAGTGGGACGAGACGGTCAGGCCACGACACAGGGGTGTGCGAACACATCAGGCTGCTCCCGGCCCCACCCCAGAGGCTGAGCAAGGAGCTGTCAGAAAACACAGCTGGGGAATCTGCAGAGACAAGGCAGCCCTCTTCCCAGAGCTGTGTGCGCGCTGACTTCTCACCAAGAAAGAGGCGGGCCCAGCTCATGCCGAGACTCTCCAGGCCACAGGAGCTCAGGGGCATCTCGGCACCCTCGCCAGCAAAGTCTGGATGTGTTGTTTGTCTCTCACGACCACACTTGAAATCACAGTGGTTGGTAGAGACGGGGCTGGTTCTTGGCATGCTGCCTCCATCGGCAGCCTCTCCCTCAGAGGGCGAGGACAAGGGCTGGCCACGCTCCTCAGAGCCCTACAAACCCGTGAGCTTCTTCAGTTGGCCAGAAAAGCAGCTTGGGTCACCTCGAGGGTTTTTCACTGGAAAGAAGGAGACGTTCTCAAAAGACCTGGGGCCACAGCCACCTGCCCACACGGGCCAGCCGTGGTCTTTGCGCCCACGCCAGACTGAGATGAAATGGGGTCGCATCTCATCGCTAAGGAAGAACTTATAAAATCACCAATGTTTCTTGCAATGTAATTTTGGCAAAGTTGGTTGTTTAAGCGATCTTTTTCTAACCAAGATCAAACTGATGAATATGAGAAGGCCCCTCACCCTAATCCTAGGAAAACCCTTGCAAACTGTTCTAAACCATGTGGATTCTGTCTTCTTGACCATCATTCCACAGGTGGGGGCCATCAGGGCAGTGAATCTTCAGAGCAAAAAGCAAGAGGAAGCTCAGCTATTCCTCCTCTTTTCCTTCTGTGCAGCTGTGAGTATAATAAGCCCACTGCTCATGAGTAGCCACCAGATTTCCTGCTAAACCTTTGCATGGATTATTTTCTTTTATTCTCTCAACCATGAAAAAAATATGACCTCTTTACACTACTCCTCTCATGACATTTGATGACTTCATCCAAATAGTCAATTAAAAACCAAATAAAACAAAACAAGAAAACTTCGACTTTCTGTGAGCTTCAGAAAGCTCTTAGGCAACAAAATCCCCCACTGTCTGCCAATGTCCCTGATTCTTCGAACACATAAGTTAAAAATTATGTATCATATTACTCTCTGAACTATTGTAATATGTGAAAATACATATTATATTGTAAATGGCAAATGAGATTAAGATTAATCAATTAAGATTTCCAAAGCAGGGCCAGAGGGTTAGCTCAGTGGTTCCGGCGCCTGCCTCGCAAGCTCAAGGACCGGAGTTCGATCCCCGGTAACCATATATAATGCTGGGCGCGGAGACACGCCCACTAACAATCAACACCGCATACCACAGTGCCGGGCATGATGGCTCACGCCTGTAATCCCAGCACTCGGGAGGCAGGGACAGGAGGATTGCTGAGTTCGCGGCGGCTTGCCTGGGCACCATAGTGAGCTCAGGGCCAGCCTGAACTACAAAGCGAGACCCTGTCTCAAAAAGCAAAAAAAAAAAACAAAAAAGATTTCCAAAGCAGGTGATCTGTGATGGTTCTTTATTGTCCTGACTGGGTTTAGTGTCGTTTTCATCGCACGCCGTCTTTACGCCCAGCGCGGGGGTGACAAGGGACCAGCAGACACCGGGAGTCACGTGATGGCACTGCCCCGGCGCCTCCTGCATGCCCCTAGGCAGAGTCACCGAAGACTCACTCCCAAACAGCCTTAGAACTAACGTTCGGGCCTGGCCTGGACAACTTGGGGACAGAGTAGGACTTAGTCTCAGAATACAAAAAAAAAAAAAAAAAATAGGGCTTGGAATGTAGCTCAATGTGAAGAGCCTGTGGGCAGCCACTTCCACTGCCTGCTTCACAAGCGCCGGGACGTGAGTTCGATCCCTGGTACCCAAGGGAAAAAAATCTGTCTGTTATAAATGCTGGGGGAAGGAAGAAATATCCTGAATGATGTTTTCTCCCTGCCGTAGTCTGAATGCTTTAAAATAATAAGCACATTTCGCTCAGCACGCCACTCTCTGTCGATGCCTCTCTGGCCTAATTGAAGGGTTATGTTCTCCAAAATAATTATTTTCCTCCTGGTAAGACTGCAAGGCAGCTTATCAGAAAGCAGACGACGCAGTCCGTGTTTCACTGGGAGAACATGAGAAAGACTTGTTTCTGCCCAGACTTCCTGGGCACTGACCGGCCCTGCTGCTTTTCTCCCCACTTTTGAGGAAGGCCCCGCAGCGCTGGGGACAGGGACGACGTCAGAGCGTGAGAGTGGCCCCCGCGGACCTCCGGGGACGGCTGTGGCGGCCTCTCTGAGGGCTGCTGCTCAGGAAGCAGACATGGCAAGAGGGCGGCGGCGGTGCGGTTCTGTGAAGTCCGTTTGGGTCTCGGAGAACTGGCTTCAACCGCGCGCAGCCCGCTGGAGCCCCGCGTGCGGCCGCTGTGGAGCCAGCGCTCCCATTTTCTGTGCTTCCCCCGCAGGTGCCGGGGCAGCCCCTCCTGCAGGGGCAGCTCTGCTCGTGCCCAAAGCACCGGACCTTAGATGATGCTCTGCCGAGGCCAGGGCGTCCCCGCCGGCCGAGGTCCTCATCAGAGACCGCGCCTGGTGACAGGCCGTTGTCCTGGCAAATGCTGACCCTGTTCGCAGGGACCGCGGGGCTGTGCGAGCTCTTAATTAACCAGAGAATTTAGCACACTGGATCTTTAAGAATGACGGGTCTGTTTTTGAAGGAATCACATTTTCATGTGGATCATTAAAACAATAAAAAGATTCCTTTTCTTTAGAATAGTTTTTTAAAAATCCCTTAATCTCAGAGAGTCAACAACCAGTTGAAAACTGCCTTCCACAGGGGTCAAAAGGTACTGAGGGTGGGGGGAGGGCAGAGGGTACCCGCTCACTGAGGGAAATTCTGCTTCGCACAGGTAGGACCAAGACCCAGATATGAAACGCACACGTACCACTTCAGAGAGAGGTGGTGCTCTGGAAGGAGCACGGTCGATGGGCCCTTGAGGGAGGAAGGTGACCCGGCTTTCAGGGGAATCCCGTTGGAGGAAAGTAGAGCCTTCGAACAGTGTTGGGGACCCCGAGCCTGGGTTGGCTGTGACCCAGGCAGCCCAGGACAGAGCTCTGTCCCCGGAGGCTGTCAGCTGCACAGGGGACGCCCCGGAGGACAGGAGGTGAACAAAGGGCATCAGACAACAGCAGGACACGAGTCGCTTCTCTGGAGACTCGGTTTGCAGTGAACGTCCTGGAGGGGGTGGATGGCAGGGGCCCCGGAGGACAGCAGACGCCCCAATGTCCCCAAGGGTAGCAGTGCAAGTTGGTGGGGTCAGGCTGCTCTCATGGGGCCCTTTCTGGGCTGTGTGACCCACACGCTGCGCGGATGGCCTCTGCGGGTGAAATTCTGATGCTCCCCTTTGTTTTTACTTCCACAGGGAATCTTCTAGACAGCTCCCAACTGTAGGGAGACTCTGTGCTTCTTAGGACATCAAGGCCCGGGTCAGCGGGCAAGGCCCTCAGCAGGGGCCCTTCCCGTCCCTTGCAGGGCAGTTCTGAGGTGATTTCCGGACCAACTGCAGCTTCCAGCCACACCGCAGCCCCTGGTGGATGGTCTGGGCCTGGCCGCTGGCCACGCCTCTGTCCGTGTCTTAACACGCCTGTAGGCGGAAGGCTCCAAATCATCGCACTGCCACCCCACACTGAGCAGAAGGCTGTGGGCCTGACCCGCCCCTGACAGGACAGCCTAGGGGGTGGGGGAGGAGGAGAGATTTAGATGTCACAGAGCGACAGGGAAGCAGTGCGCATGTGTGCGTGTGCACATGGGTTTACATAAAAATAGGGCTGCGATGCGTCTGTGCTGGGAGAAATGCATGCACCCAGAACTTACGTGTGACACCCACCTCACTTTTGCCTTCCAGGGTGCAGCGTCGAACCTGGGCTTCGGGCGCGGGAGCCAAGCTCGCCTCCCTGACCTCGCTCCACGCTGCTTTTGTGAGCACATATTTACACCTATGTGTGGGATCGTTTATCCTACAAGTTTACAAAGCAAACTAGGAATGCACGAGGTTACAAGTGACTTCATTTCAAATTTCTTATATTTTCTGACACTTACAGCAAACATAATTTTAATCAGAAACAAAAACGTCTGTAAGGGCTAAAAACAAAGCCAACTTTGGGAGCCAAAGGGTTTTTTTTTTTTTATGTATTTCAAATAGACTAGTTTAGCAACAATTTTTGGCCCAAAAATAACAAAAGAAGCCAAATGCTCCTCTTTGAAGCTGGGCTGGAAAGGCAGTGCTTTCTTCTTGATGATTCCCCCTGTGGTTTATTAAAGTAATCAAGGCTTGTTACAGAAAATTCCAACACAGTGCGTTTTATTATCTTTCACAGGGTGGTGCACCATGGCATGTGGCTGCCCATCTGTCTGGTAAGGGCACAGGGACCTGGGAGGGGGAGGGGCACGTCCCGTCCCTGCCTCGCTCTGCGGTCCGTGTTGATGGGTAGACGTGACGGTGTGTGATGAATTATTAATAGAGGAAGCTGCGAGACCATAAATATTCAGGGGGCTGCATCTGGTTTCCCTGATGTTTTATGTAAGGCAGAAAGCGTACATTTTTCCTGAGTAGAACTACTTGTCAACCCCAAATCTCCCGTTTGCCTAGACTCAAGCACTACAAGGAGAAAGAAGACTCTTCTGACACTTCACATGAACATCCAGCCGAGACGCCCCGTGGTGAGAGTCCACGCACCGCGAGTAGCTGGGGAGAAACGAGGTGTCACTGCGTGCCCTCGGGGGGCGGGAGCTGCGTGGGGGGAGGGCCGGGAGGGGACTCCCACCCTGAGCTTCGCGCAGGTGAAACTCGGCATTTAAGAGAGCCATGGGAAGCCTCTGGAGAGGACGGAGAAGGAAGTGCTCCTCGGGCCTGAGGCGAGCAGGAGCGTGTGGCTGGGCTCGGGCACCCGCCAGGGCATGGGCCAGGCGGCTTCCTACCACTTTCCCTCTGTGGCTGATTGAACACCCAGTGCCCCCCAAGACTCGTGCAGGGGGGCTGGATCCCCAACGCAGCCATGTCCAGCAAGGTCACCAGGGTGCTAATCTCCCCGAAGGGTTTATCCACTGACAGTTCACAGCTGAGTGGGCTTTTAGGAGAAGGAGGAGGAGGATGGAGAAGCGGGTCACGGGAGACCTGCCTCTGAGGGTGTATCGGGCCCCTTCCCCATCCTCCCACTCTGTTCTGGGCTGACACAGGACGGGCAGCTTTCCTCTACCACCTCCTTCCGCCATGACGGCTTTGGCTGGGACCGGCAGACCATGGGCTGAAATCTCTGAGCTTTCCTTCTTTAGACGGCGATGCCGGCATCTCGTCCCAGCAGTGTGAAGCCGACCAGCTCACAGCCCTGGGCCGTAATGTGCAGATGTTTTCGTCTCTGCTTCCAGCACTTGCCTTGGGAGTAGCTGCTTTGAAGGACTGGCAGAGAAGTGAGCTTGGGCCGAGGAGGCGCGTTTCTCCCCACGTGTGCTGTGGCAAGCTAGTACGGGGCAGTGCCCAGCATTCGGCTGTCCCACCACACCTAGTGCTCCTTCCAGTTCTCTGAAGGGTGTAGCTGGCATTTATTTATTTATTTATTTATTTATTTATTTATTTATTTATTTATTTATTTATTTATTTATTTATTTATTTATTTATTTATTTATTTATTTATTTATTTATTTATTTATTTTGAGTCAGGCTGGCCCTGAACTCACTATGTAGCCCAGGCAAGCCTGGAACTCAGCAATCCTCCTGCCTCTGCCTCCCGAGTGCTGGGATGACAGGCGTGAGCCACCACGCCTGGCACTGTGGTATGTGGTATTGATGGCTGGTGGGTGTGAGTCTCCACGCCCAGCATTGTATGTGGTCAGCGGGGATTGAACTCAGGACCTTGCGCTTGCGAGGCAGGCGCCGGAACCACTGAGCTAACCCTCCGGCCCAGAGGAGGGCTATTTCTTAAGCCACCCTTCTCCAGGATGAGCATAGCTCCACGAGGTGCTAATGATCAAGGCTATGTAACCCTGAGGGTCCTTGTAGCCAAGCAGATGTAGGAGATGCTAGTGAAGTGACCTTTCTGGGTTTCTGCAGAGATCTTTAGAGATCCATGTTCAGATTTGGAAGATCTCTCAGAAGACCCTCGGGGAGTCCCCTGCGCCTCCCAGGGGACATCGGAGTGCCTGCAGAGACTTCCTGTAGCCCGAGTTGGGGCAGCTGGGAGGGGAAGTTGGGTGTGGTGCTTTACTGGCACTAGGTGGACAGAAGCCAGGGGTGTTGCCAAACATCCCACAATGCTCCACAGCCAGGAGGCAGCCGCTCGGGGCTCGGCAGTGCGAGGCTGAGCGATGCCGCCTAATGTGCTGGGGGTGGGCCTGTGCCGTCAGGGCGCACCTTCGAGGAGGCGTGTGGGCCCCCAGCCCCCCTTCTTCTTCTGTCTCTGCTTCTCAGGTGTCATGCGGTGAACAAGGCCCTGCGCCCTGCGCCCTGCCATGACTATGCCACCGCTACAGGCCCAGCGTGACGGGGTCAAGCACCCATGGACTAAAGCTTGGAAACCACAAGCCAGCAGAACCCTCTCCTCCCTTTGTATTTTGTCACCGTGACAGGAAGCTGACGACGTGAGCCCCAGCCCGGCTCCCGCACCCTGAGGACTGGTCAGTGCCCGGTGGCGACAGGAGCCCGGGCTGCAGCCCGTCCGACTCTGCAGGGCACGAACACGCTGGGCCGGGCGTGAAACTTTCGGGAGCGCCCGGGAGTCTCCCCACTCCCGGGTCCACGCCTCTCCCCGAGGTTCTCCCCGGCGGACGTCGCCTCTGGGCCTTTCCTCTGTGCGCTGCCGGCGTGGGTGGGCGGACAGGCGGGTGAGACACGGCAGCAAGGGCGGCACCACTGCAGGGGTGGCAGAAGAAGCGTGTAGGCATCAGCGCCCCGCAGCTCTGAGCCTGGGAGCCGCGGCGAGGGCAGCCGTGGCCGCACCCCTGGGGCAGCCGGACAGCCTGATCTACAAGCCCTTTGTGTCCCAGCGTGAGGCAGCGGCACCGGCTGCGCCCGTCTGCTGCTCAGGCTGCACGGCCCCGGCCGTCTCCGGGTTCCCACCCGCGCTGCGGCTGGAGGGCTCGGACCCGTGTCCCGGCCCTCGGCCAGGCTGCTCCCTGCCCTCCGCTGTCTGCCCGCCTCGGAGTCACCCTCTCGGCAAAAGACGCCTTATTGCAGGAAGCCGGGGTAGCGGGATCGGCTCCCACTGGCCACCCAGGACTCAGGGACGTGTCGGGGAGCTGCGGCTCAGTCCCGAGGGAACGATTAGAACTCCAGAGGGATCTGCCTGGAGCTGAGCACCCCACTTTCTTAGAGAAAGTGCCACTGTCCTCTTTGAGGAGAGACCAACGGGGGGAAGCAACTGCCGTGGGGTCCACGGGAGCCAGCGCGGGCTCTGTGCAGCCGGAGGCCTGGGAATTCTGGACACCCAGAGGCCGGGCTGCCCGCAGAGTGACCAGCTTCGGGCCACAGCGTTCCTGTGTCTCTGATGGGAATCGAGGGAGGAGCCCGGACCGGGGACGGCCCTGCGGAAGTCCGGGCCGCCCTGGAGAGTGCCTCAGACCGGGCAGCGAGGTGCGCCCGGGCTGCCGGCCTCGGGGGGCTGGGCTTGACCTTGCACACAGCCAGGTTCCCTTACCAAGAGGGGCACTCGCGTCCCCCCCACATCCACGTTATCCCCTCTGTTCACTGTGGCTTTGAGAAAATGGTTGGGTGGTGTGCCCGGGCACGGAGACCCAGAGGGCACCAGCGCAGGTGTGAGCGGAGCGGGGAGGCGGCAGAGCCTCAGGCAGGAGAGACGCTGCCGGCCACAGGAGCTCCGGAGCCCACACGGCCCGCGGCAGATGGTCCAAACAGCAGCGCTCGGGGGTCTGTCCAGCTGGGGCGGGCGGGTAGAGCCTTGGCCGGCAGTGCGCCGGCCTGCAGCTTTGGGAGCCGGGGCCCTCCTGCAGCCTGGGGTGCGCTCGTGGGGGCCCGTGGGCACCGGCTGCCCGACGCCCACTCGTTTAATCCCCGGGGGTCTCCAGGGCGTTTCTCACTGGGTTTATTTCCAGTCACGTCAGGTCCGGTGTCCTCAGTCACCAGGATTCCTTCTTGCAATTTAGCGTGAACGTTTTGGGCTGCCGGGTGGACCCCGGGGCCCGCTCCACGGCCGCTCCCCCGTGGCAGGTCCGGGGGTCGCCTCGGATCCCACACAGGCGGGAGTCAAACTGCAAATAATAGTCGATGTTTTATTTTTAGTACCGTTCATCACATCGGCTAGTGCTGCGCTGGGAATGTGACCCCCAAAGAGACGATGTGAGGTGCGGTTTTCGGGAAGGAACCAGGTCCCAGGGCTCTGTACAGTGAAGATATCGGCAGTGCTATCTCGGGAGTGGGTGGGGGTTATGTGCACATGTATGTATACTTTTCTACATGTGCATGTACATATGTCCCTCTCTTTGCCTTCCTTCATGCTGTGGCACAGATTGAAAACCCTGATCACATGCAACCCCCAGATCTCAGGCTTCACTGTCCAGAACTCTGGCAAGTGACTTCTGCTCGTTAGAATCACTCGGCCTCTGGTGTTTTGTGATAGTACCACAGACAGACTGAGAGAGCCGACACCACGGCACCACAGCGCGTGCCGCGGGGATAGTGTGGTCCTCTAATGGGAATTCCTCCAGCACTGCCCTAAGTGTGGTGCTGGGCCTCGGCCCGAGGTTGGCCTACAGTGTTGTCCGGGCCTTCCGGGCTCCTGATTAGCTGCAGCAATCTCGTCACAGCCTCTTGGGGCCCACGATACAGAGGGAGCGGTGCCTGTGGCCCCCCATCCCGGGCAAGCCCCTGCCCGTGGCTCCATCCCTCCCGTGTGCAGGGTGGTCTTGGTGGCGTCTCCAGTGCTGCCTGGTGTCGGGTGCCCTGCAGAGTGCCAGGAGCTCCCAGAATGCTCCGCGGCATCTGTGGCGACAGCTCCCCGAGGAATGTGAGCTGCTGTGGTGCAGCACAAAAGGACGTGACAAATCCTGCTGGTCCTGGCGAAGGGGCACGAGACGGACAAGCACCCACTGGCAGTGTCGTTCGGGTTTGTGTCTGCCCCTCTGGTGCCGCCACCCCGTCCCCAGCCAGTCTGGAAGGTGAGCACCCTCCCCGGCACCAGAGCTGGGGCAAGCAGGGAGGGGCACCGTCTGGGGCGCCCCCTCAGGTCCTGCCACTCCCTCATCCCTGCTGTGACCCAGGGCCGCCCACCGCTGCCCACCGCCGCCCCAGAGAGGGGGAGGGGAGTGTATGAGAACAGAGACCTGGCTTTTCCTCCACGATCTGTTTTATTTCTGGTTACTAAAACGTGTCTGTTTGTGACAGAATTTGGCACGAGCTTTCTGCTTCCATCACAGAGGCGTGCGGGGACGGCTGGGCATCACCTCTAAGAGCATTAGGAGAGCCCACCGAGCTGCAGGGCCCCCGAGCCCCAGCACCCTGGTCCAGCACCCCCAGGACGAAGCCTCTCCGCCCTGTCAGCCACAACGAACCTTCCTCTTGCAAGTTGTGGGTGTCGGCTCCTGCGCCCCGCCACGAGGAAGGTGACGAAGCCAGTCCCAGCCCAGCATCATGACCCCCACTTCCCCATCCTGGCGGCTTTTCCCTCCAGAGACCGCAGGCTGGAAGCTGGTTGCCCGCACGTTGTGCCACAGCGCTGGGCACAAGCACCTCAGCCCCGCACGGCACGCAAACTCCCATGAGGCCAGAAACGTCTTCCACCTGCAGACACACGGTGACACGTGTCATGGAGTTCTGTGGAAAGAGCGCCAGGATTTTCCATACGGACTGGGCGGCCCCCTGCCTCCCCAGGGACTCTGGGCTCTGGTGTTGGGACTCAGGGCTCACAGAAAGTCTTTCAGAAATTCTTGTTTAGAGCCTTTTTTTTTTTTTTTCCTGAGACAGGGTCTCGCTTTGTAGTTCAGCCTGGCCCTGGGCTCACTAAGTAGCTCAGGCAAGCCTTGAACTCAGCAACCCTCCTGCCTCTGCCTCCCGAGTGAGCCACCACACCTGGCATTGTGGTGTGTGGTACCAGGAATCAAACTCAGGACCTCATTTAGTCAGAGTCATGGGTCCAGTCCGTTCTGATTTTAGGGCTTTGAAGTGATCCCTTCCAGAAGTGATCCTGGGATGAAGATCTCATCACATAAACCTTTAGAAATCTCTCATTTCCTAATGGTGTGTTATATGAAGAGAAAATTCCGAAGTCAAAGAGCAGTTTTTTAAAATTTGTTTGACCTCTTAAACAAGAAAAATAATTCAAGTAAAAAAATACATTGAGGGGCCAGAGATTTAGCTCAGTGCTTCTGGTGCCTGCCTAGCAAGTGCAAAGTCCTGAGTTCAATCCCTGGTAACCATATACAACCATACCAGGTGTGGTATACACCCACCAGCAATCAGCACCACACACCACAGTGCCGGGCATGGTGGCTCACACCTGTAATTCCAGCATTTGGGAGGCAGAGGCAGGAGGATTGCTGAGTTTGGGGTTTGATTGGGATATATAGTGAGCTCAGGGCCAGCCTGAGCTACAAAGCAAGACCCTGTCTCACAACAAAGCAAAATAAAACATTGAACTGGGTTTGCAGTTTAGTAGAACATTTTACTGAACTGCACAATAGTAAAACAGTGATCAAATAAATTCTTTTTCTGCAATGAGCTCTTCTTAACTTTGCTCAGGCTGGTTTTGTGCAATCCTTCTGCCTCAGCCTCTTTAATAGCTAGGAGCCGGGCACGTGACCCCACACCCAGATCTATTTATCTTAATACCATGAAGATGGATAGATTCGGAATAGGTGTTGAATGTGAGGCTTCCGCATCAATGTTTTGTATCTACCAGTAAAACATTTAAATTGCCAGTTGATTTTGGCCTTAACATTAGTGAGTAACTTCGTGACATATTAAATATGGGAATGGTATTTCAAAGCACTTGAAGTAACTAAAAGAGCAATACTTGTTAGCGTGCACAGTAGGAGAATTATTCTTTACTGGGGAAGGTTCACCACAAGAGGCTTGGTCAGCGAGTGCCCCACATCCCGCTCCCCGCCGAAAGGGGGTGCAGAAGGGTCTGCAGGACACGGATGGCACCGCCCAGGATGGTTACTCTGCAGGGGAGGCAGGAGGGGTCCGCCCATCTGCAGGGGGCACAGGGCCAGGCAGCCTGGGTCTGGGGTGCCAGCAGTTTAAGGGGATGCCTGTGCTGACAGCTGCCCAGCGCCTGGGGTAGTGCCCACGGGGTGCAGGTCCACACCGGTAGGAAGAGACCTTGGCCCCCTGGGAGGCAGACAACCCCAGCACCGCCACGGAGTCTGGCTGCCTGCTCCGGTGTCCTGTCTACCGGGCCTGTGACTCCTGACACCACACAGGCGCCCCTTCCCGAGAAGAAAATGAACCTGCACAGGAGTGGGCATCACCATCTGGCCAGAGCCACAGGAGCCAACAGATGGGAAAATGAAAAATCGGCTCGGACCCCAGGGAGTCGGGGGAGGCGGCCCCCGATCTCGGTCAGCGGGTCTGAGACAGCCAGGTCAGGCCCTGCCTCTGCTCCCCCGGGGGCCCAGCAGGAGATTTCCCCTTGCTAAAACGCAGCACTTCATCTGTCAGGTATTAGCAAAGAAGTTTTCTTCTTCTGAAGGAACCGAGAGGCTCAAAAGTGCAGGAGAGGGCCGGAGATTTAGCTCAGTGGTCCCGGCGCCTGCCTCGCAAGCGCAAGGTCCTGAGTTCAATCCCTGGTAACCACATACAAATGCTGGGCATGACTCATGCCCACCAGCCATCGATACCACATACCACAGTGCTGGGCGTGGTGGCTCACACCTGTATTTCCAGCACTCGGGAGACAGAGACAGGAGGATTGCTGAGTTCGAGGCTTGCCTGGGCTACATAGTGAACTCAGGGCCAGCCTACACTACAAAGCGAGACCCTGTCTCAAAAAAAAAAAAGTTCAGGAGAAGCAAGTGGCACCACAGCTGGGTCTGCACCAAGGGGCTGGGCCTGTGGTTGTTGTGGGTGGGTGGTTCTGGGCAGCCCCTGAGCCTTCGCCCCGCTCACCAGGAGCTCAGTTAGCAGAAGCTGGGTGTAAACTGAGGCACACGCTCCTTGGTTTGAGAGGTCACATCCCCATAGAGACACTGTAAACTGGAAAGGTTGGAAGCCAAAAATGGATTTCATAAGCCAGACACAGAAAGTTAAATAGTACATGGTTTCCCTTATAGGAGAAACTCAAAATATAAAAGTAAAATGAAAGAGAGATTGTAGGAAACAGAGGAGAGAAGAGGAAGAGGGTCAGGGGAAGGGGAAGTAAGGGCTGGGGAACGTTCAGAAATTACCTCCACCTGTATATCTGTACCTGTCTACTCCCCAGAACCGGTACGTATTGCAAACATACATGAGTAAAAAACGCAGTTCGTACCCCTCACCGCCGTGGACTGCGGCTGGGACGCTCGAGCTGGGCCCGCGGCCCACCCCGGGGCAAAGGGTTCAAAGTCCCCTCTCGCCAGCCGAGCCCTGCACTGAGTGTGAGGAACGCGGCGCTTGTGCCGTGCACTTCCTCACCTGCAGAGTGCAGGGGGATCCCAAGTCCACCTGCTGACCCAAGTCCAAGTCCAGGACCATCTTTGGGTGCGAAGCCTGACCCTCCTCAAAGCCCTGTCGCCGCTCGTGGACGGAGATTTAGCTCAGTGGTCCCGGCGCCTGCCTCGCAAGCACAAGGTCCTGCAGCTCCGCTGCTTGCAGCCCTCTCTGGAGCCAGCTCTGCTCAGGGTCCCCACCTGCCCCCCCCCCCGGCCCTGACTCTGAATGACAGTGAATCTGCAGGTGCCACTTGACGCCACGCTGCTGGGCCCGGAACGCATGCCGAGTGCCGCCACCTGCCTTGGGGACCCCCGGGAAACCGAGGCCACAGTCCCTCCATCGCGGCTGCACAGGAGGGGTGTGATACGTGCTTGTGCCACTGAAAATGAAAAGTCTCATTAAAAAGGAAAGTTGTCACTTGTCCTCGCTGCCATCTACTCTGTTAGGTTTTCATATGTAAAACGGGGCTTTGGGGCCCTGAAGTCCTTCGCATCCCTCGGGAGGGGCACCTCCAGGCGTCCTCAGCAGGAAGACGAACGGTCTTGCCCTCTCTGCTCGCACAGATCCATCGACACGTGGGTCTTCTGACCCCAGCAAGCCGGGACCGAGGAAGCAGCCCATCCTGCAGCACCAGGCACAGCTGGTGCCCTCCCGTCCAGGGTGTCTGACCCTGCGTGTCAGCCATAAAGTACCTGCCACCCGCAACTTAAAGGGGGACGGGCTTATTTTGCCTCATTTCAGCGGGTTCAGTCCATGGCTGATTGACTCCAAGGCAGAGCTGGCCTGGCAGGAGGGGCTGGCGGAGGAGCCTGCTCGGCTCCCAGTGGCCAGGAAACAGGAGGCGCCCGGGACGGGAGTACACCCTCGCCGGTCATGCCCAGTCCTGGCATCTGACAGGTCCCACCTCAGAGCACCTGAGGCTTTGGGCAGAGGTTTTACATCTAAGCCATCGTACTGTGTTCCTGACCCCCAAAAGGCTCATGTTCACCTCCTTAAACACAATGCATTTAGTCCGTCGCTGAGAGTCGACAAAGTCTTAACCGCTTCAGGATGGAGCAGCAGGGGAATAGAAAGGCATCAGACCACAGCAGGGCTGGAGCTCAGCAGGGCAAACGCAGAGTCTGGCAGCTCCGCGTGCAGCACCCAGGCAAGGTGCGTGAGCAGTGCACGTACAGGGAGGGCGCGGGCAGCCCTGCCCACAGCTCCGCTGCTTGCAGCCCTCTCTGGAGCCAGCTCTGCCCGCTGCCTGCAGTTTCCTCGGCAGGCCTCCCGGTCCCTGGCACCCTAACTTCCCAGTGTGTCTCCTGCACCTTCACTCCTGGTTCCCCTGCCTCCTCCCAGGCCTCCCGCTGAGATCTGAGTGCACAGCCTCTGTGACCTCTCAGCTCTTACCCTTAAAAATATGATCCGTGGCGCTTAATTCAAATTCAGTACTTCTAGCTATAGGAAGACAACACAAGATAGAAAAAAGGCAAGGTCCAGAGGAGGGAGACGGTGTGATGAAAGAACGGCTGGAGTCCATGTGTACATTGTAGTTAGGCTTCTCTGGAGGAGCAGAATCAGTAGAAATATAGGGGTAACCATGCAAGGGGACTGGCCCGGGCTCACGGATCACAGGCAGACAGTCCACAGTGGCCATCCACGTGCTGGAGAATCTAGCAGCTGCTCAGCCCAGGAGACGGAAGCTGCAGAACAAGAAAGGCCAGGATGTGGCACCAGTCCAAGGTCCCGGGTCGCAGGCCTGGAGGCTCCCTGCAGAGCCACGGAACCGGAGGCTGAAGAAACCGGAGACTGAGGTCCAAAGACAAAGCACAGAGCAGACATCCACTCAGGGAGGCTGCAGCTCTTTCAGAAATAGGCCTACCTCTGTCTACTTTCCCTTTTTATCCCCTCTAGGACGCAAGCCCATTGGTGGATGCCACCTACATCCAGGGTGGGTCTCCACACTCAATTTGCTGGCCTACCTGTCAATTATCCAGACGCACTTAGAATTGCACTTCCAAACTCTGTGCAGTGATTCTTACTCCAGTCAAGATGACAAACCTCAGCTAGCAGTCACGCGTGTGTATTTACTGTACATTCCTATTTGATTTATTTTTTTTAATTTTTAAATTTTAAATTTTTTTTTTTTTTGAGACAGAGTCTCAGTAGTTCAGGCTGGCCCTGAGCTCACTATGGAGCCCAGACAAGCCTCGAACTCAGCAATCCTCCTGTCTCTGCCTCCTGAGTGCTGGGATGACAGGTGTGAGTCACCACGCCCCGCACTGTGGTATGTGGTATTGATTGTTGGTGGGCATGAGTCTCCACGCCCAGCATTGTATGTGGTTACCAGGGACTGAACTCAGGACCTTGCTCTTGCGAGGCAGGCACCAGAACCACTGAGCTAAATCTCTGGCCCCTATTTATTTTTATGTATACGTGAATTGCATTTATCTATATTTATATACTAGTGTATAGACTATGTATATTAGTATACATTTAATGTATACTCATTATTATATATTTTAGATAAGCATATATATTTAACAATCTATAAAGAAACGACAGGCAAACTAGTCAAAGACAAAGAGCAGGATGTCACAAAGGGCTATATCCGACTGGCCGATATACCTATGAAACAGCTCTCCACTTCAGTAGCCATCAGAAAAGTGCAATTAGCAACCACTGTGAGATCACACTCCATACCCAGCAGACTGATGAAATGAAAAAGATGGGCAGAATAAGTATTAGCAAAGATGTGACGAACTTAGGGCACTCGTGCCCCGTTAGGAGTACCCACTCAAGCACCCAGGTACTCTGCCCAGGCAGAAGCACTGCCAGGGTGTACCCATTAGAAAGACCCATAAATGCACGCACAGAGGACATGCCTCAGCGCGTCCCAGCCGCGGCACCCGTGATGGGACAAATGAGTCCATTTTGCTGGGTGCTCGCCGTGAGCCGGCTTGCAGCAGGGTGACCAGAGGACGCCATGCACACGTTAGGCAGCCCTGACTTGGCTGCAGAAAGACGAGATCAGGACTGTCTCGGAGGGAGGTGCTGGAAGGGCCCGCCGCGGCTGCCGAGATGACGGTGATGTCTGTTTCTGGGCTGGCCCCTCTGGTGACCTCGTGAAGTGTGCGGAGTTCTGCGCTCTGAGCTTAGGATGTGCGTATTTCTCTGCGCATGTGCCATAGAGCAATTCAACTTAGTAAAGTACAACGATAAGGTCCACTCACTCAGATACTTCCTTGTTCGAAATTTCTCTTTTTGCACAATGAGTAAAATTAGGAAGGGGGATGAGGAGACTGGTTCACGAGGCAAAGAGAAGAGGGACAACAGAAGCAAGCAAGTTCCGTGAGCGCAGTGAGACCTTCTCGGACCCAGGAAGAAACCAGAGAAACGCTATGTCCCCAGTTATTACTGCCATCAATTAAGTTTCTGCAATTAGAGTTGGGAATGTCTCATTCTCATTCTGTTTTGCATTTGGGCCATGAAATCTCCCATCCAGGACACAGGATGGGAAGTAAATTGGAATTATTTTTAGTTCTCATAACAGTTCTAACCTCAAACAGAACAAAATGTCAAGTGTAACGATTCCTCCGAGCATTGAGTTAGAAATCAATGTTTAACCATTCACTGTGTCACAGCGGGTCACCCAAGACAGCCCTGAGCACACTTTCTAATTTTCTGTACAAACGCTACCGGTCTTTTCCTCAAGAAAAATAACTTCATCTATTAGAAAAAAATCTCTCCCTATGAATAAATTGAAAAATTAAAGTGTAAGTAATGTCACAGATTTAAATTGATCCTTCTAGAGAAAAAGAAAAAACTGGATTGCTTAAATGAAGAAAAACGCTAAGGGTGAAGTTTGAGCTCATGGAAGGAATTTCAGAATACCTTTGTGACCTTGAAGGTAGGGAAGGATTTCTTCAGCAAAGCTTCCAAATCAAAAACTGAGAGCCTACACATGTGTGTGCATGCATGCGTATGCACGCACGCACACACACACACACACACACACACACATACAACCTAAGGGCTTCTGTTTGATGGAGAACGGCGTGGGTCAAGTCACAGAAGACAGAGAAGTGGAGGAAGATTTTATAGTGCTGCAAACTGGTAATTAAAAAGAAGTCCCACAAGCCAGTGTGAAAAAGACGGTAATCCGACAGGAAAACAAAAATGGGTAAAGGGTCTGAACAGGCACATTTACAGAGCAGGGAGCCCAAGAGCGGAACAAATTGATGCACAAGCAGCTGAGGACCGAGGAAACACAAACGCACACACTGAGATCGTGCACACCGTCTTGGTTGGCGAAGCTGGAACTTGGGACTGCGCAGCGCTGGCATCCTGTGGGGAAGTAGAGACCCCAGTGGTGCTGGTGGAGGGTGCAGAGCTGTCGCTGCCTTCACCGGCCTGCCTGAGTCACACACCTGGTGGCTGAGGGACCCTCCTGAGTGGACAGCAGTGGGGACCCAGGTGCTCTGCCCACCCGCCCTCCCGTGGTGGGACTCTGCATCCTGCCTGTGTTGCACAACAGATTCCACTGTGGTACAGGGCTTTCCCCTTGTTCAGTGGCTGATTCTGGCTAGAGGGATGTGAAGAACAGGAGGATATAGAGGCCCTAAATGAGTGTGTGCCTTTTGTCTTCCATTCTTAAGCTCAGAAACTCAAGCAAAGGCCACTCTACCTGGTTTCAGGTGGTCAAGTCCTAGGGATGACCTTGCACTTCCAGACACAACCACTTGGGGGCACTCACATCCAGCAGAGTCCACGTGGCTGGGGACTAGAACTCACGTTTTTACTTGTGGATTTAAACCGTGTACAGTGCTTTTCCCTTAGAAGCATCGTCTTTGTTCGGGTGGCATTACCTTCACATTGGCATCTGGTGCCGTGCATGTGACTGAGATGTGCTGTGACTGTAAAATGTACACCGATTTTGAAGATTTGCTCTCCAAAATGCTAAGCAGCCGCTGCATGCCCTGAGATTGGTTACATGTGGAAACAACAGTGTGTGGTGCCAGCGGGGTGAGCGAAGCTTTATTAAGCCCAGCCCATCTGCTTCCGTGCCTCTAATGCAGCAAGCTGGATGCTGCGTTGTGCGGAAGTCAGCGTGGCACTGCTGGCCCCAGTGGGCCCCCTGCCCTGGGCTCTAGGCCAGGGGTCACATTCTCCACTGGTGATGGACACGGGCTTCGAGGCCACACGGAGACAGGAGGTGCCGGCAGAGAGGGGCAGGGTGCGTGCGTGGAGGGGGCGGGCCGCCGGGGCATCTCTTATGGGGCTCCGAGCCAGGATCCCCAGGCAGGGCCGGGAGGAATGGGCCGCCTGCACCCTGCAGGAGCACCCCCTTCCAGGAGTGGGGGTGGGGCAGAGAGGTCCTCACGCGGGTGCCCAAACTCGAGGCCCCGAGCACGTTTGCTGTGGAGGCTGTGCCTGTCGGTAGCACCCCACTAGATGTGTCCACCCCAAATAGATAAGAGCCCCTCTGTGTATGCCCCGACCGTGTGAAGTCACCATGGACAAAATAACTATTTCCCAAAACAGGGCAAACCACTGAGGACGGAGGGGCCTCACCTTCCCAGACCTCAAGCCGCCGGACTCCCAGAGCTCTGTGCCCAGCATCTGTCCCTGCCCACATTTCCTGCAGCCCTGGAAGGCCCTGCTCCAGCTGGACGTCATGGCACACACCTGGAATCCCAACATTCTGGGAGGCTGATGCAGGAGGATCCCAAGTTCAAGCTAAGCCTGAGAAATTTAACTATTTAGCAAAACCCTGTCTCAAAATAAAAAGGGCTGAGATGTAGCTCAGCGGGAAAAATTCAGTCACCTCGCTGACTCTGCCTCAGCGCTGGAAGCCTCAGAAGCCTCACAGTTGAGCAACTTGGGCACAGACAGAGGCGGGGAAAAGTAAGTCCCCAAACTTCACCACCCTTTTCCTTCGGCAAACACAACACAGGGCTGTTGCGTGCGCATGC
The DNA here is from genome assembly GCA_004025085.1 of Thryonomys swinderianus. NCBI lineage: Eukaryota > Metazoa > Chordata > Mammalia > Rodentia > Thryonomyidae > Thryonomys > Thryonomys swinderianus. The sequence goes on from PVIC010011329.1 coordinate 38,034, forward strand.
GGGAAGGAGAATCGCTGTCTCCACGGCCTGACCCAAGCCAGCTTTAATTGAGGCATCACCATAGCAACCTCATCACTATGGTAACTGGAACCTGGTCTAATCAGTCATCTTTACATTGCAGCAGAGAAGGAAGGGACTGGAGATGGTGTTCCGAGTACAGCAGGGCCGTAGTCCTGCCACGGTGCCCCTTCCTGAGCCCTGCGGAGACCCGTGCCCTCCCGGGGTCTCGCTTGGTGGCCCGGCAGCCTCGGTCCTACCAGGCATCAGGGCGAGGCCCGCCCACAGAGCCCTCTCCAGTTAAGCCCCTGAGCCCCGCAGCTCGGCAGCGCACCCCAGGAGGGGCCGGCCTCGCAGGCTGGGTCAGAGCTGCCCCACGCTCAGGCAGAGCGGCCTGGCCGCTCCAGAGGGTCTGCGCCTGGCCAGGCGGGAGTCACTGCCCCGGGAGCCACGGAGCAGCAGGACAGGCCGGAAGCTGCCCTCACGCAGCACCTGGAGGTTGTCGGGCCGGGCGCACGGACACACGGGGTGCTGAGGCCAGACGCAGCCCCCGTGTTTGCTGAACAACATCCTTCTTCTGGGCAGGGGCACCACTGCCCAGGCCTCGCTATGCCTCCGTCTCCCTGGCCATCTCTCTGCGAGCCTCGGTGCTGCGTGGCCCCTCTGTCTGAGCGGCGGGCACGCCTCTGTGCGCAGCAGGCCAGGCCCGCACACGGCTGGTGCACACACGAAGCCACTGTCACAAACCAGGACCGGCGAGTGGACATGGCTGCTGCCCCTGCTGGCCACCTCCCGGAGACACTGGCTGGCATGGCCGGGGCCGTGGGGCGGGGAGCCTGGAGCCTGTGGGAATGCGTGTGCCCGCACTCTCTGAAGGCCCCTCTGGGATGCCCGGCCTCACTGTGCCACCCCCACCCTGTCACCTGTTCCTGTGCCAACTCAACTGACCAATTTGATGCCACCTGTGGGGGTCGCCAGGCTGCTTAGTCACAGCCGGAGCCATAGCAGGACCTTGGACTCGTGCTGCACCTGCTGACGGGCACAGCTGAGGGTAAAGCCTGGTTGCCACTGGGAATGGGACGCTGCGTGGACAAGTTTCATCGTGGGTAACGCCGGAGGGCCTCTCTCCCGCAGCCAGCACTCCCGTGGGTGCTCCGCAGTCCAGCAGGCTTCCCAGGACACGAAACGGCTGTCTCGGTGACCCCTTCCCAGCCCTGTGCCAGCTTCCTTAATCCCAAAATGCAGGACAACTGCAGAATGAAAATTCATTTTAATTTAAAGTATATGGGAAGCCAGGGGGAACTTCACCTATGAGCCCAGCACTCTGGGAGGCTGAGGCAGGAGGATCACAAGTTTCAGTACTGAAAAGAAGTGAAAAAGTAAAATCACTTTAGTCTATTCTCTTTTTCCTCGCTTTGCCAAACACAGCAAACGTTCTCTTGTGGAGTCTGGGGTTTCATGCTGCGGAGGTTTGGGGAACTCCGGGAGTACTACTTAGTCATCAAGCCCCAGACGGGGCAGACAGGACGGGCTGTGCCAGGACTGAGCCAGCTCCAGGCTGACCAGCCTCGTGCCTCCCCACCCCCAGGCTTGGTCCTTGCCCGCTGGGTGACCCTGCCATCTGCGGAGACAGACAGACAGAGGAGGAGACAGCCAGGAACAGGAGACAGGAAGAAGCAGCGCTGGAGGCGGAGAGAGGGGCAGCGCCGCCCCCGAGCCGGTCTCCGTTCCTTCTGGGTGTCCAGTTCCCACCGTCCGGGGTCGCGCCGAGTGACCACAGGATGCTTGGGGCAGCACAGCTGGCAGGTGAGGCCGTCCGAGCCGCTGCGGGCAGAGCTGCCACCCGCACCCACGCCAAGAGAGGCAAAAGTGAAAGCCAGAGAGTTGGCTCAGTGGTTCCGGCGCCTGCCTCGCAAGCACAAGGACCTGAGTTCGATCCCCAGTTACCACATACAATGCCGGGCCTGGTGGCTCACGCCTGTAATCCCAGCACTCGGGAGGCAGAGACAGGAGGATTGCTGAGTTCGCGGCGGCTTGCCTGGGCACCACAGTGAGCTCAGGGCCAGCCTGAACTACAAAGCGAGACCCTGTCTCAAAAAAAAAAAAAAAAAAGTGAAAGCCAGAGAGCTGCAGCGCCCCCCTCCGGAGCCCGGCCGGCTCAGCGGCCACCGCGGGGCGGGCTCTGCGGCCACAGCGGGCACCTGCAGAGGGCCTCGCGGGCCGCAGCCTGCTGAGCTGTGCCGGAGCTCCCCTCCGCCTCGGGGCTCACCCCATCAGCCCTCGGGAGAGGTAGGCGGCTGCGGCAGGTGCAGCACAACAGTCTCCCCGGTGAGGCGTGTGGGCCCAGCTGCTGCTGGGTGAGGTCTGGTTGGGTCTTTTTGTTTTGTTTTGAGTAACTTGTATTAATTGCACATTTAATGGGGTTGAGTGTGACATTTCAACACGTCCATACACCACGCACTAATTAGCACCTCCCTCTCCTGCTTTATGAGCAATGCTTACCACAATTATCTGCAGACGGGCAATGTACATATGCCCATTTAATAGGTGGATAAACTGGGGTAGAGAGTGAGTCAGTAGGGCCACTTCATAGGTCAACCCTGGACCTGCACCTGGATGTGAGGACTGGTGGGGGGGGCGGCGCGCATGGGGAGCGTGTGGGGAGCTGGGCCTCTACCCGTGCTGTTTGTCTAAGTGAATGAACAAACCTGGAAATACCATGATTGGGTAAGTGAGAATCCAGGGTGAGGGTTTGCTAATCCAAGATTTCCTGGGCCAGAGATTTAGCTCCGTGATTCTGGCGCCTGCCTCGCAAGCACAAAGTCCCTGCTTCGATCCCAGTAAACACATACGACAATACTGGGCGTGGTGACCCACGCCCACCAGCCATCAGTACCACACACCACAGTGCCGGGCGTGGTGGCTCACGCCTGTCATCCCAGCACTCGGGAGGCAGAGGCAGGAGGATCGCTGAGTTCCAGGCTTGCCTGGGCTCCATAGTGAGCTCAGGGCCAGCCTGAACCACAAAGCCAGATCCTGTTTCAAAAAAAAAAGATTTCCCAGAGCTCTGGGTCTGAGTGGAGGCCCCGGCCACGCGTCCTAGGGAGCGTCTCCGCCCAGCGGCCCTGCTGCGATGGCGGCTGGGTGAAAAGGCCGAGGCGGCGAGCCTGCTTCCCGGGAGCTAGACTGAGGCCTGTGGGAGGTGTGCTGGGGATGCTCTGTCCTCAGCGGGGAAGCACGAGATCGGGAAGCTTCTGCCCCTCGCTGTCTTCACGCTCAGAGTAATTTGTCTTTAAATTTTTCTCCTTGCGGGATAAAAATGGAAAAGAAAATACTTTTGAATTGCATAGCTTATATTTTGATCCCGGGACCACCCTATAGTTCAAGGTGGAGAATAAAGGCTCCCAGCGGCCCCCTGGGGGTTCACTGGACACCTCTTCTCCAATTCACCATCCTGCTTTGAGGCTTCGGGGGACCCAGGCCACAGGGGAACACGGGTGTGGATTCACCAAGCGTTGGTGCCTGGCCAGCGGAGAGGGCAGGAGAGAGACAGAGAGAG
>PVIC010011330.1:0-41597 GCA_004025085.1 Thryonomys swinderianus
TGAGTTCTTGGTAAATCAATCCAAGATGCTCTTGAAAATGGAATAGCGAAATCATAAATGTAGTTAGTGTCTTCCCTTGTGACTGACTTCAACATATTAGCCAATTTTATTTCCCACTGGATGTGAATATGCTGTTGCCAAAAGAAAAATGTTAATCAGGAAATTAAATTTAGGAATAATAGATTGTAGCAACAAATGACAAAATAAAACCCCATTTTGCACTTATGTCTTATGAAGTTCCCTTTTTCTAATGAAGATTCCTCTGATTTTAACCATGTGCTATTTTTCCAGAAATCTCAAACAAATAACTGTCCTATGTGGCTATTATTAACATGTTTTAAATTTTGTTCTACAGCTAATTTTAAATTGACAGCTACATCTTCTATATGTTAACGTATATAGCATAGCCAGAAAGTGAAGTTTTTAATTTGTAATTTTGGGGGAAGATATTTGGGGATTGTTGACTACATTCGAAAAGCTAAACACACTTAATTTATGGAGATGCTAGTACATCCATCTACCATGAGTCACACAGCTCCCTGTCTTTCCAAGTGATAGAGAATGATTTAAAGTCAGGAGACTTGGTATAGTCTCTTAGTCTGGGGAAGAAGGGCACACAGTGTTTGGGGATATACTTCCACTGAAAGGTCTTAAGGAGTGTTTTTCCTCACCCACACAACCTATGGCTAAGACTGCTCCATTATAAGCATTTTTAATTCACAGCATCCACTTTGGATACCTATGCTGTGCCTGACCTTGTGCTAGGTATGTGTGACACAGTGCTGAACACAGCAGGCAGGGTTCAGACAGTCCTATAGAAAGGACAGACAAAACATTCAAGAGATGCAGTTGAAAGCAACACTGAGATTTCATCTCACTCCACAAAGAATGGCTGCTATTGCAAAATTAACCAGCAATAAATGCTGGCGAGGCTGCAGGGACAAAGGAAGCCTTCTCCACTGCTGGTGGGATTGTAGACTTCTGCAACCATTATGGAGATCAGTGTGGAGATTCCTCAGAAAACTAGGATTAGAGGTTCCCTTGACCCTGCTATTCCCCTGCTAGGAATATACTCAAAAGAATCATATCATAAAGACCTAAGTGCATCCATGTTCATAGTTCCTCAGTTTGTAGTAGCTCAATCCTAGAAACAACCCAGATGTCCATCAACTGGAGACTGGATAAAGAAGATGTGGTTGTTGTTGTTTTTTTAAAATAAAATGGAGTATTACTCTGCCATAAAGAATGACAAATTTGAGTCATTTATGTACAAGTGGACACACCTTGAGGAGACACTAATAAGTGAAATAAATAGGTCACAGATATGTAAATACTGTACCTTTTCTCTGGTATGAGAACCTGTAGAAGTAAATGAGTTCTAGAATGTATGATTGATTTTATGAAATAGGAAATATTCAAAGGGAAAGTGGTAGGGGAAAATAATGAGGGGGAAAGAATAAATCTGACTTGAAAAGAAAAAGAAATAACATGTATATAGGGGTTGGAGGTTGTAGGGTTGGTAGGCTTAAGGATAAAAATGAGAATTAACTCATGTCAAATATTGATATGGATTCCCCACTGTTGAGTGTGATTATGAGCTGTATATAAAATGTACCAATAAAGAATTCAACTTAAAAAAGAAGAATAGACAAAAATATGATCTAACTTTTAAGTTTCTATGATGAAGCAGCTGAAGTAATAGTAAGAGGAAGCCCTTCCTTAGATAAAGTATCAAGGAAGGACTCTCTTTTTAGAGGTTATCTCATGCAAGCTGCAGCCTAGAGAAAGAACAGGAGCAGCTCTGTCAAAAGTGCAGGATGGACTTCTGAGGCCATCAGGACCACAAGGACGTATTGTTAACCCAAGGAAAAGCAGAGCTGGTGTCCGGCTCCATCACACCTAACTCAAGCCGCCACCTGAGTGTGGGAACCAACAGGACAGGTGACAAAGTATCTAGATGGTTCTAGAAGTCTATGAAGGCCAGACATCATGCCCTGGATGTTCACAGCCTAGGTCCGTCAGTGTCCTGGTCCAAAGAAAGCCTGCAGACTGCAGTGAGCTGTGTAATTTCCAACACAGAGCAGGCTATAGGGAGTGCTGCAGAAGGGCTGGGAGTGGGAAGAGCCCAGCTACCAGCTCTCCAAGGCCAGGTGATGACAGCTGTAGCAGAACAACGGTGGAGACAAGGACAGTGATTGCTCATGGGATGAATCAAACCACTGAGCATTAGTCAGTCTATTTCCCTAATACGGGTCCTTCCTCAGAGCCATAGCAACCTATTCTGTGATCAGAAACATAGACAAAATCCACTGTAGCAAGATTCTGAGCTTGTTAGGGAGCTCCCTCCTTGGGGATCCCAGATGCCAAAGCCCAGGAAGTATAGAAATGAATACTGATGTCTACTGTGAGCCAGACTTTGCCAGTAGAATTTTCCCCACTCCACTGTCTTTAATCTGGCAAAAGTGTGGGACAGTTATGACTCACACTGTCTAAAATGTGGCTTCTGAGCTTCAGAGTACTTCAGCTCATGCCTAGGGAACAACACCGTAATTCCTGCCCATGGATTCCGGCTAGCTACTCTCTCCTATATGTTTTGTGATGCCAGGAGCCCTAGTGGAGAAGCTGCGGTGTGACCCCTTTACTGTGGGTGTGAAGGGAAACGGCCCCCTGGAACTAGCTGTAACTCCTCTTCACTACCACAAGCCAGGAGCCTCCAGGATGGAGGGAAATGGATCCCTGATGCCAAGGACTTGGGTATCATCTTGGCTTTTCTCTCCACACAGTGCTCCAGAAACTGCAGTGGGGGCTTTAAGATCCGCGAGATTCAGTGTGTGGACAGCTGGGACCATCACCGAAGCCTGAGGCCATTTCACTGCCAGTTCCTGGCGGGCCTTCCTCCCCCGCTGAGCATGAGCTGTAACCTGGAGCCCTGTGAAAAGTGGCAGGTGGAGCCCTGGAGTCAGGTACGACACCCAGAAAGGAGCAAGATGCCACCACACATACGCACACACGCATTACCAAGGAGTGTAGATGTTGGGGAAGAATCTTATCGGACAGGTGGTCTCATCTCAGCGATATTAGTATTACAAATGTGTAATTCCCTTTGGGGCTGTTGGACATTATCATAATGAAAACATTTTACATTTTGGATTCTAAACATTTGTTCCCAATGACAAAATGTAATTAATGTAATGTTCAGTCTTAAAGACCATCCATTTAAGTTTTCCAACAAATTTATATTCTTTTGCATGTGACTTGACACTGGACTACTTAGTATCTTCTTGTTTTTCTTCTCAACCTCAAAATTTCCTTCATCAGCTTCCCTCCTGGTCTAATTTTTGTCTCCCTATTATTGTTTTAAACAGCTAGAGTGGGCATCGTAAGGAACCTGCGAGAAGGCACCAAGTTGCAATGCAGACACTGATGCTTCCAATAATACTCAATAAACACTGTAGTGAAAAGCTGCACCCTTATCACTGAACGCGTCACCACCTGACTTTGCCTAACCTTCCCATATTGTGTATCAGTGTTCCAGGTCCTGTGGAGGTGGGGTTCAGGAGAGAGGGGTGACTTGTCCAGGAGGCCCATGTGACTGGACAAAACGACCCCCATCTACTATGCCCTGCAACAGTCACATTTGCTGTCACTGGGCCACAGGGAACTGGGACTTGGTAAGAGTTGATTACTTGTATTTATATTTTGTTTAGTTTTAGCTTTACAAAAGGAGATACTGTTTGTTTCGGTTGGTTATAAATCCGTGTATGTCCACTAGAAATGGTCCACCTGTTCACTGATGTACAGGATGTTTCTATGGGACTTCAGTTTTAAAGTCTTCTACCATTGATACTCCAGTCTGCTGAAAGTTGATGCCTAGCCACTGTGGGTCATTGTTTACTTCTTGAGTTCAGAAGAGAAAAGATCAAATACTTGCAAAAGAGAAAAGATCAAATTCAGTACAAAAATTCTTCCAAAGGCACAAAGCCAAATGTTATTTTGGGCCCCGACACCCTAGGTTCTGTTTTTTCTGGAGCCAGGAGGGCCCTGCTAGTCCTGAAGTTTTAGATTTAATCTGACTTGGTGAATTTTAGACTTCTTATCTTCCTGCAGAGCAGTTTTTCCAGTGTTCAGCCATTTGATGAAAAGGTAAACAGAGTAATTAAACTGAAAATGAAGAATTTATTATTCCTCTAAAATTTGTGTATTTCAGAAATAAAACTGTATCCATGATATTGAAAATAAACTTTTCCTAGAGACAGCTCTGTCTGACTTGTCTGGTAGCATTCTGACTTGTTTTACATGAGTTCTGTACGACATATAGTCTTGAGACAAAAACAAACTCTTTTTTAGGAAATACAACACCAGGAAGTAGAAGTGGCAGAAAAGTAGAAAGAGGAAGAGAAAGAGATTCAGATATGAAGTGGTATCTTGATGTCTTGATCATTTTACCTAACTGGCTATCACTCAGTATCAGGGCAATTGGTTGTGGCTGCCCACAGGAAAGTCTCTGAAGTTCTATGAACACTGCCTCGCATGGCAGGCAGTTTATCCATGGGTAGGAGGAAAGAAGAATTATGTATAAACTTCTATGACCCTCTGGGTAAGAAGTCTTCCCTTTACACCAAGAGTGGAATGACTAAACAAACAGAACATAAGAATCCCCCAGGAAATAAAAACCAGGTTAAAAAATGGATGAAATTGTCGCTCCAAAAAAACTACATAATCTCTTTAGAAAGTAAAACAATATATTCATGATGTGAGAACAAGAAGCTATGGGAAGGAATCTGTAGAATAGGAGAACATTTAAAAAATTTAAAGTACCAAATATAAGAAGTTAAGTAGCAAATCAAGAAGAGAATTTGAGGAAATATCACAAGGAATTTTTAAAAAAGACAAAAGTAATTTAAGATTAAAGTAAGACAATTAGTGCACCAGACCAGCAGATATAACATCAGAATAAGATTTCAAAAAGAGACAATGAAGAGAAGAGAAAGGATAAAATTATCAAAGAATCAACACACAAAAAATTTCCAAATCTGAAGGTATAAGTCTCCATACACCAAAATTGAAAGGAAAAAAGTTGGGGTGGAAAGGGAATTTTATGTCTACATCAGTAAAACCAGAAAAATCTTATTCTGTATGCCTGTTACAGCAATTGAATTCAAAAATATTTCCTATGTGCCTAAAACATGGCCAACCCTATCTTAATAATAAGTACAAGGAAATTGTTCATTAAACATATTTGAATTGATCCCAAAATATCAAATGGTTTCTCTTCATATTTCTCCATTTGATCTATGCTGACTGAGTGGTAGAAATAACAGAATCTGATCTTCATGTATCTCTTTCACAGCTTCTGATAAAATGAGTATTTCTGAGCAATGGAAATCAACTTTTCCAATCAGCCAATTAGAACATCAAAGAACTTTTGTCTTTTGGAGAGAGCACATCCAACTGCATAAGACTAGTGCAGCCTAGGATGTGATGATTTCAGTGAGTCAGTTGCTTGAGCTACTGAGGAGATAACCAAGTTTGATCCTACCCCTATTTGAAGCACTTACTCTGGCACAGGGATTCTCAGTTTTTGGGATCTGAAGGAATAGATTTGATCCCTAAGAAACAGTACTTTACCTCTAAGACCCCAAACTGATAGCATTGCTACAGCCAGCAAAATTCAATTCACCAACCCTGCTTCCTGCTTACCCCTCCAATTAAATATAACAAATCCACACATCTTTATCACAAGCTATTTTAATTGGCTAATAAATACAAAGATGGTAATTGCCTGTGTTTATTTCTGCTTGATTTGGAAATAGTTCTTTTATACTAACTTGCCCCACCCAAGATGGCAGCACCTAGAACCAGCCCCTCCTGTCTCACTAGTCCCTTAAAACAGAAATTAACAGAGAAGTCGTTTGATCTTATACTTTGCAAGGAAGACAGACAGTGGTAAAATGAATGGTCCAGGATGATGTGCAGTAAGCAAGAAATTCCAAATCTCCTCAACCCTGGCCCAGGACTCTTTATCATATTGTGCCTTGATTATTTTCTATCATTCTTCTTTCTGTCTTATTACAAACTTTAATTGGTTCTGGATCAGCTGAGTAATTATTTCTTACTCTTTTCTTTCCTACATCTATGGAGAAATTGCAATTAATTCACTGCATAAACTTATTTTCAGATTTAATCACAAAAATCTCAGACTTTGTCCTGCGAACATGAGGCTCCATGCAAATCGCCATGTTCTAGACTTGTATTGATTGAAATAAAATAAAATACTAGATATTTCTTTGAAAATAATGCATTTCCCCTTTTCACCTCTGTATGGAAGGCTGCTGTAAGGGACAGTTTTACTAGCAGTATTCTGAGTTGATTGATGGTATCCCAATAAATTGGTAGAAAATTTCTTATCTCATAAGATGGAGATTCAATAATATTTCAAAAGACAAATAAAATTTTTTGAATTTAGTGATTTTTCTACATTTTTTCACATAGTAATTTTTTCCAGAGACATAGGGAGTAGTTTTGAATGGACTGCTAATTACTGTAATGCATGAAGGGAAAAGAACTTGCTTTTGCCCTTTGGGACCCTTTCCTGGAACTGTCACATGTTTCTGAGAGGGCAGTGCCCGGGGTACGATTGTAGGTGCTTAGATCCCAATGCTGTAGCCATGTGGTGGAAGCAGCTGGCCTTTCTCCAGTGTGGGAAAGACGAGCACGTTCTTCAGAGAACCCAGCAGTAAGCCAAGCTGACTTCTCCTCAGTAATCTACAGGACAGTATAGAAATCTTACATTCACATTTCTAAATTAGTTCCTTTCATTTATTCAACTGTTTTTTCAAAAAGGTCCTCAGTAATGGAGATTTTCCTCATAACTGACTCTGGTGAGAGTAGAGGTGCTCTGCTCACGTTGCTCTGGTGCTTCCAGGTGAGAACTCCGACTGTGTGTGTCCCTCTCTTTCAGTGCACCACGTCCTGTGGAGGCGGACTTCAGAAGAGGACCGTCCGCTGTGTCCCCTCGGAGAACAGCACAGCTGAAGACCAAGGCCACTGCCTGTGTGAGCATGAACCCAGACCTGCGGAACTCCAACGCTGCAACCAGCAAGACTGCAAGAAGAGTGCTGGTGGGTGAACGGGTTGCTCAAGGGAGAGCAAAGCCTTTCACAAATAAGTCATTTCACATGACTCGACTTGTGGATAGTTTGACGTCCTCTTTGCTCAACAGAGAATCTTAATGCCGAAGAGGAGAGCAGCGAGTGTGAGGCTGCTGGGGTTTGTCTTTAATTCCTTGAGGAACGACCTCTTCCCTTTTCCTGCCTTAGAGTGTGTTTACATGATGTCATCCCTCACGGATGACAGTCGCTTGTTTCTCATAGATGTGCGAGAGAAATTCCAGTCCTTTTCAGGAATCCAGCAATACAGAATGGTCCCCCTCTGTGAACCCAGTTCCACTGTCTCAGGTCAGGTTCCCCAAAAGCAAGCTATAGGTGAAAGTGTGCAACAGATTCATTAAAGAATCATTCCCAAAGAAGACCCTTAAGGGAGTAAGAAAAGCAAGACACAGAGGGAGGAAGCACAGCCAGGGTCTTCCCTCGGCCGCCTGACTTCCCAGCTCCAGCCTGGTCTATGACGGAGTCCCAGGGCGCACCTCAAACTTGTCTGCTCTGAGCCGGCGAGCCGGACTTTCACACTCGTCCTCCTCGATGTTGGCCAAGGACTAGCCCAGGAGCTGTGTGTTTCCAGATATCTAAACTCTACCGAAGAGATACAGGAACTTCTGTAGGCTGTGGCCAGTCCTCCCAGGCTATCTGGGTATTAGAGATTAATAAGGAAGCTGGGAGTTAGTTGGGTGGGGGGAAAGCATCTGAAAAAGAACAAAAGGAATTCAATGAAAAGGCAGTGTAGCCTGCCACATTCATTTCTCACTTTCATAAGTATCCTAATTAGCCGGGCGTGGTGGCTCACGCCTGTAATCCCAGCACTCAGGAGGCAGAGGCAGGAGGATTGCTGACTTCGAGGATTGCCTGGGCTACATAGTGAGCTGAGGGCCAGCCTGAACTACAAAGCGAGACCCTGTCTCAAAAAAAAAAAAAACAATTAAGATATCAAGTAAAGGTAATGCTACTTCTATAAAAGCAGCATGTTGGTACATCACACTTATAATCTTCTTCCAAAGATTTAGTAAAGCAAGCTGGACATGGAGAGGCACATCTCTAATCTTAGCACTCTGGGAAGCTAAGGTGGGAGGATCGCAAGCACAAGCCCAGCCCAGACATTTAGGAACTTAACCAGAGCTTAGCTCCAAAGAGGAAGGCAGTATGCAACTCAGTATAGTTAGAAAATGACAGCATTGGAGACATGAGTCAGAGCTGGAGGGTAAAGAACGCTGCAAAGCATGTGGATGAGTTTAAACATTACACTGAGAGGAAAAAAGGAGCCACTGAACCATCTCCATCAAGAGAAGATAAGAAATTCACTCTGGCTATAAGCCTGAGGATACTCAGAGAAGAGCAGTTAGAAGACAGGAGCTGTATTCCGTGCAAAAGGGGTACAGAGCATAAAGTAGGGCAGTGGAAGTGCAGAGAGAGATAGAAATACAGGTAGATTCAGAGGCTACCTGACAGAAGGAAAGGAGAAGGAAACCAGTGTCCATGTCTCTGACTGGGCTGCTGAGAAGATAAGGCTCCCACTGAGAACAAAAAATAGGGTGAATTTGAAGATGGAAGAAAGTAGCCAGCACCATCCGGGGCATGTTTGCTGAGAGGACTGTCAGTCCTCTAGTAGGAGTGTCCAGCAGTTGGTTTCTTAAACTGTTTTAGAAGTCAGCACAGATCACTGTGTTGTAGACCAAGGGGCTATTTTTCAAATTGAATTCTTTATTGGTATATTTTATATACACATCATGATCACACTCGATATTGGAAATTTGTACCGGTACATTACATGAGTTAATTGTCATTTTTACCCATTTCCTTACCCATCCTACAACCCCTCTATATACATATACTTTATTTTTTTGATTTATATTTTTTCTTTCCTCTTATAACTTTCTCCTACCCCTTTCCCTTTGAATATTTCCTATTTCACAAAATCTGTAATATATTCTAGAACTCATTTACATCTTTAGAGTCTCATACCAGAGAAAAGATAGTGTATTTACATATCTGTGACCTATTTATTTCACTTTTGAGTGTGTCCTCAAGGTATGTCCATTCGAGTATAAGTGACTCAAACTTATTCTTTATGGCAGAGTAGTACTCCATTTTATTTTTTTTAAAAACACCACATCTTCTTTATCCAGTTGACAGGCATTTGGATTGTTTCCAAGATTTAGCTATCACAAACTGAGCTGCTATGAACATGGGTGCACATATATCTCTGTGATATGACTTCTTTAATTCTTTCATGTATATTCCTAGCAGGGTCAAATGGGACCTCTAATCCTCATTTTTTGAGGACTCTCCACACTGATCTCCACAATGGTTGCATCAGTCTACATTCCCACCAACAGTGGAGAAGGGTTACTTCCTCCCTGCAACCTTGCCATTTATTGCTGCTTAATTTCACAGTAGAAACTATTCTTTGTGGAGTTAGATGAAATCTCAGTGTTGTTTTCATCTGCATCTCTCAAATGCGATGTTCTTTTCAAAGCGATGTAGAGCATTTCCTCATATGCTTCTTGACAGCTTTTACTTCTTCCTCTGAAAACTGTCTGTTCACTTCAGCTGCCTGTTTTTGAATTGGGTCTTTAAATTTGGGGGGCTGATTTTTTAAGTTCTTTATATATTCTAGATACTAGCCTTTTGTCTGAGAAATAACTAGTAAAGATATTCTGATGTTGCTGGTTGTCTTTTAGCCAAGGGATCATTTTGAGGCCTCTTTCTTTAATTTCATCTCATCTTCTATGATACTATGTTTTTAAAATATGAAGTATTCCAATTCCTTCTATGTTGTATTTTTATATAATTAAATGTTGAGAACTATGGATGACTTACTTGCACTTGTAACTATTGAAAGAAATCACCTAGTCTTTTTTTATCATTTCTGGTGTTATGGACTATAATGTTATTTTAATTACGTATTGATTTTTTTTAGACAAGGTCTAGCTTAGCAGGCAAGCCTCAAACTCAGCAATCCCCCTGCCTCTGCCTCCCAAGTGCTGGGATTACAGGCATGAGCACCATGCTCAGCTTGATTGTCTTTAAATGTTTTATTGCTGGACAATCAAAACTGGGTTAAAGGCATATATGGAATTTTTCATCTTGAAATCTCATGCTGAATAGATGGTGAATAACAGTTGACTGGCAATTAATATAAATAGCAATCAATTCCACTTACCAACAATTATCAGGGTAACAAAAGTTAAATACTAGCTTTGCTTGAAGGGAGAACTATACTTACAAAGAAGCAACATGAAAGAACAGTTACAAAAAATTCTTTGATTTAAGGTGTCAACCACCCACCTTGACCCCATAACCCCTAAAATTCTTTGAACATAAGCCATTCAAAGCCAAGACTCTTGCCAGCCAGTCATTATAATGAGCACACTCCTATATCTACCATGTAAGATTGGCTATGAATTCATATAAGGCTCATTGCCCTATGCATCATGTTATTTCTTTTAAGTACCATCTGCATTTCTTTTTTTTTTTTTTTTTTGAGACAGAGTCTCACTTTGTAGTTCAGGCTGGCCCTGAGCTCACTATGTAGCCCAGGCAAGCCTGGAGCTCAGCAATCCTCCCGCCTCTGCCTCCTGAGTGCTGGGATTGCAAGTGTGAGCCACCATGCATGGCTCATCTGGATTTTTAATAATTTAAAATATTATTCAGAGCTACCTTTTCTATAGTAAGGTCGATAAAATGCTTTCCAAGTATCTGGGTAAAAACCCAAACAAAAGCCTCATTCTTGGTTCTTGCTGCTATTTGTTTCAGTCTTTTAATCAGCAAATATTATTGACTACAAGATATGTCTTTGGAAAATGTTAAAAGTGGAGGATACTATTAGTAGGATATAGTTCCTGGTTTCGAGGATCCCTGAATCTTATGGAAACTGGATTTGCTAACAATGAAAGTATTTTTCAACTTTCTTTCATGAGTGAAATATTATCCTCTCAACCTGGACACAGCTAACAGTAAGGAAACAGGCAAAACTGTCTCTTTAAATTTCCAAGTATGGCTTATTCTGAACATACACAGGAAAATTAGGATCTCCTCTCCAAGTTGTCCCTAATTAAAAGCATTGTGTATACTTCAGGGATGAGATCCAATTGGCTGATGAATGCAACAACCCCTCTTTGTTTTACAATAGTAAGGAGCGCTGGTATAATTAAGCTCTACCATGATGTTGGGCTCACAGTCATTGTCTAAATGAGCTGCTAAACATAGACCTGGAACAATAACAGCCAATTTAGGCCACCACTGTTCTCCACTCCCCCTGCTGGTTCCCGGCTCTCCACAGTTGGGTGCCGAGACCCACATGCTCCCAGGGTTCAGAAGAAATCTGCAAAGAAAGCTCAAGTTTTCATTTTTCCCGAGATCAGGTAATCATGCCAGGCTTGGTCAGGACTCGTTTGGTCATTTAGCTTTCTCTCCAATCTGAGAGGGGCTCCTGCACTGAGGCACTGAGACTGTTCTGGACAACAAGGACTCATACATGTGTTCTTCTCACCTGTCACCAGTACCAGAGACTCATTTTCCATTAAAGGCAAAGCTTTAATGGCATTAAGAGAACATAAAATTCCACCAACACAATCTACACACCAGCTATGTGATGCTGGGCAAAGCGCTGAGCCTTTCTGCAGCTCCCAGCTTTAAAAAGTTTCATATATGTGTGTGTGTGTGTGTGTGTGTGTGTGTGTGTGTGTATATATGTATATATATATATATACATATATATATACAACTGCAAGTAAATTTCTCTAAAGACTAAATGATATCATCTGTATCACGTGCACAGTAAATGCTTAATGGACTGTGCTGCTGTGGAGGTGGTTGTGGGTGGTAATAGTGGTGGTGTTGGTGGTGGTGTAGCACTTGCCATGGTTGAGGAAATGCATTAATTAATTTTCTTAAGGTTAGTATAACAAATGATCGTAAAATAGGTGGTAGCTCTAAAACCACAGAAATTTATTCATGATTTTAGAGTCCAGAAATCTAAAGTCAAAGTGTTGTGAGGTTCAGACTTGTCTTTCTGTCAGAGATTTAGCTCAGTGGCGCCATGCCTATCTCAGACTTTTCTCTGTGTATCTCTGTATTTCTCTCCACTTTCTGTCGAAGTGACAAAACCTCTGAAAATGAACTTAAGGAAAACAAAGGTTTATCTTGGCTCACTGTTTCAGAGGTGTCAGCCCATGGTCACCTGGCTTCATTGCTTTTTAGACTGTAGTGAGGCAGAAATATGATACAGGACAGCTGCTACCTTGTAGTATCTAGTAAGCAAGGCAAAAAGAGAAGACCAGAGAGCAAAAATCAAGAAGCAAAGGGGCCCCCAAAAAATTAAGTCCTGAAGGGCAAGCCCCATGACCCACAGTCCCTTCAACAAGGCCCTTCCTCCCTAGTACCTCCCAAGTTAGGAATTTCTCCATGAGTTAGTCCACTGACAAAATTAGAACTGTCATGACCCAACAGCATTCCAAAAGCCCCATCACTGAACATGTGAGCCTGAGAGGAAACATTTTAGATGGCAACTATCCATTCTCCTAGCTTTTGTATTCACCAGCTATTCCTCACTTTCCCTGGCTCAAAAACAAAAACAAAAAACTTTAAGAAGCAAAAAAATCACAAGTGTGGAGTTGAGAAGATATCATTTTGATGTCTCCTTTACTAACTTCTTGGCTAAGGGCAGGGACCTGCTTGGAGATGTGCTTTTCTCCAGAGTAGTTGTAATGTTTTCCCCAAAAAGGGAAAAAGAAAGCAACTAGAGCTAAAAAAAAAAATCTGATTTGGGCTTCATGTAATTCCTTCTAAACCAGTAGTAACAGGGTAAATGCACTGGGAGCCTCACTTATAGAGCGTGCATGTGAATGGTCTAATTCCCTGATTCAGGTAGGAGGGAAGCAAGGCCAGAGGTAAAAAAAAAATAGGGGATATACTTGCCCAGTGCTAAGCAGAGAACAGGATTAGAACTCAATTGGATGCTGTCACCAAAATTATTTATACCTTCGTTTTCATGGAACATTCTTGGAGGGCAAGAGACAATAATTTATTTATTTGTAACATTCATTCTGCTAAGTGGTGAGGATAAAAATGAGAATTAACTCATATTGTATACTGGTACTAATTCCCAATGTTGAGTGTGGTCGTGACATCAGATATATATATATATATATATATATCTCCAATAAATAAATTTATATATTTATATATATATTTATATAAATATATATATGGCCAATAAAGAATTCAATTAATAAAAAAGACACAAGAATGGGCAAATGATAACATTGCAATATGAATTAACAACAACAACAACAACAAGTGCTTTACTACGTGGAATGCCGAGTTAGGTGACTGACACAGGAACTCCGGAGTCAAAACTGCCTGCATTCAGTTCTGCCCATGCCACTTAGCAGCTGGCTGATATTGTACAGGCTCTTAGCTGCTCTAGACCTAACTTTTCTCATTTGTGAAACAGAAAGACATTTACCTGCTAATACTACTATGAAGATTAAATGAAGGGATATGTATACAATGCTGCATTTAGCTATTGCTATTAAAATACCACATCAGAAACACTCCTATAGTCAGCGGTTCAAAACTAGTCTTTTTTTTTTTTTTTTTGGCCCAGCACATATGTCAGCCAGGCTTCATCTGATGTAGGCTGCCTATTGGGCTTGACCACAAGCTGTGGGGTGGGTCGAAGTCTGCTTCATCTGTTACCCTTTTCCACTTAGTATTGTGGCTGCACAAACCAGGTTTTTGTTTATTTGTTTGTTTGTTTGTTTGTTTGTTTTGAGACAGGGTCTCGCTTTATAATTCAGGTTGGCCCTGAGCTCACTATGTAGCCCAGACAAGCCTCGAACTCAGCAACCTCCTGTCTCTGCCTCCTGAGTGCTAGGATCACAGGCATGAGCCATCACACCCTGCATTGTGGTATGTGGTATTGATGGTTGGTGGGCATGAGTCTCCACGCCCAGCATTGTATGTGGTTACCAGGGATCGAACTCAGGACCTTGAGCTTGCGAGGCAGGTGCCGGAACTACTGAGCTAAATCTCCGGACCACAAACTGAGTTTTTTGATGATGATGGTCAATGCTTATTAGGGCAAGAACTTCCTCTTGCACCTTCCAAGGCCTGTAGGGATTGTGGGTACCAATATCACATTTTTCAAAGCAAGCATAAAATGAAAACTAAAGATGAAAAACAGAGAAGTGTGCACCCAGCACGCAGTGCATCAGGGTGGTGGTGTTTAATGCTACCACACAGTAGTGAAGAATTATAACTAGTGAGTCAGCATAATGCAAACATTATGCACAATGTCTGCTATATAATAAATGTTCATTGAATTTCTGTTGTTCATTGAATTTTGCATCTAGTATTAACTGAATTTCTCATGTTAAGGAATTTGCATAGATCCCTTCTTGGTAGGCATATGAAGTATTATCTTAGTAGGAGATGTGTCCATTCACCTACAAATAATAATCCTTGGATTTATTCTTTTCTCCTCCCACAGATTTGCTTTGCACCAAGGATAGGCTCTCAGCCAGTTTCTGCCAGACCCTAAGGGCTATGAAGAAATGTTCCATGCCCACTGTGAGGGCCCAGTGCTGTTTTTCATGTCCCCAGACGCACATGACCCACACCCAAAGGCAAAGGAGGCAGAAGTTCCTCCAAAGCTCCAGAGCACTGTGAGTCTGGAAGGAAGCCGCCCTCACCAGGCTCTGCAGCAGCCTACTGACCGTGACCTGAGCCATCCCTGCAGGCCTTTTCACTGGAAATTTACTTTCCAGGGTTCAGGTCTAAGCCAACTCCATCTGGGTGCTCCAGCTACAAGATGTCCCTCACAAGAGGCCTGGATCTATCATCCTTGTTGCTGCTCCCTGATAAGGGGGTGAAATCTCCAAGAGAACCCCACGGCAGTGGGGATCAGCTCTGGGAAAAGGTGCCAGATTAGGCAGGTCTGTGAAATGATGTCTCTTCTTCTCCTTAAAGATAAAAACAAAGAGATCAGATTTCCCCCAGACTACCTCAAGAGTGTCAGGAAACAGAGCCTTGATTACCCAGGGAACAAATAATCTTTTTAATTTACCCCGATCGTGCAGCTTTTCCCACCTGCTTGGGGCAGCTGCTGTTTAAAATGTCATGGGAGAGTTTCTGGAAACTCATTTACTCCATGCAGGCAGAGGACAGCTTTCTTCACTCCGTACTCCACAGGGCAGGAAGAGCACGCGGCCGTGTCAGTCAGTCCGCCCCGTCCACCCCTGCAGGACTCCACACCGTCTGAGTTTGCACTGCATTCCGCCTGTATGACTGTGCCGGTCGGAGCCCAAAACTCTAGAGCAGGGATGACGAAGCTGTTAGAGACAAGCAGACAAATGCAGCCAAAACCCATTTACTTATCACAAAGTACCACAGCCGCAGCTAAGCCCAAGTACTGAAGTTGAGTTCTGATAAAACACCTCATACGTTAACATCTTTTGTATTAAAAGAAAAACAAATAACTTGTTGTGCCCTAGGTTCTGCACCTCTACTCTACAGTCTAGACTGAGGTGCAGACCTTGGCCATGGCCTGAGGCATCCAGGTTATACACACAGAAAACATTTCCAAAAAACCCTAAAGAACCACTTCTGTACAAAATCTTCAATAGCAAATGAACAGAAATCGGTTTCTAGTGTGTCTAACAAAAGAAATGTGGACCTTTATCATTTCCACTTTCTGGACACACACTTATTCCGTCAAGAAGAGTAAATGAGGTTTCCGGCCCGGCGTTCTCTCTCCCGCCCAGTCCTTGCCGGAGCTGTGAGCGCAGCCCCCGCCGCCATCCGGGAGTAGGCGAGGATGGCTACAGACAGGGCCATGGCCGCTGCCTTCCCTGGCCTCCCCCAGGGTGGAGAACAGAGCTCAAGAACTTCACACGGACTTCTAGCCTGAATAGGGAGAGAGAAAGAACTCTAAAAAACAAGATAAAAGTCGGTACGCTGGTACATGCCTGTAATCACAGCATTCACACCGGAGCCGAGACAAGAGGATTGCAAGTTCAAGGCTGGTGTCGATTACAAAGCGACACCCTGTCTCCAGAAAACAACAAAAAGGGATGAAAAGCTTATCTACTGCTCAATGTTCCCATTGGTTACATTTAAAGGTCTGTTACTGCTGGAGCTGGGCCTCATTAGTACAGTGCAGGGCTAGCATGTGCAGAGTTCTGAGTTCAGTTCAGAGAAGTGCACACACACACACACACACTTGAAAATAACAGGAAAATTGGCAAATTAGAAGAATACAAAATATTTCTTAAATAAAATATTTCTTAGAAAGTGAGAATACATACTGCGGACATTTGTACACATATCAGCAGTAAAAGTAGGCTGTGATCTCAGATTCAAAAAAAATTCTCAAACTGCTTTCTGAAAGAGGTCTTCATATCCAGGAAAGCAGTGAGATGGGGTGCTGGGAGAAGGGGTCTAAGTCCCAAGAGGAAGACCTCAGAACCAGTTCCTGACATGGATGCATGGCAGGAATGGGACTTCATGTAATGGACAGAGACACTTAGTCTTCACCGTGGAGCACAATATCCCATCTTTCCCTCTAGTTATTTATCCATTCAGCAGAATGGTGCTATTGACAAATGGTGCTAATTTCTAGATGGTGGCAGAATGGATATGGACACATAGGAGCAGGTAATGGCCCAAAAGGGAAAGTGTGTGCGAAACTCCACATAGATGTCTTCTGTAAAAGTGGAATGGTGTTGCTGGCCAATGCTATTGCTTAGATACCATGAACAGTGTTTTTATTTTTTGCTTTTTACTTTTTTCAAGCCACTGCCATATATTACTCTGATAAATTCTTGTGGAAAATAAAAACACTGGGCTTGAGATGAAATTCAAGATGGACATAAGTGGGGGGGGGAGTAGAAATGTTTGCCTAAATCAAGTACTTTATTTCTATATTAAAACACATTCCTCTACTTTCTTTCTTCCAATATGAATCATACTGGCTGATGACAAACTCTGGTGAAATAACCGTTTTAGAGAGAGCACAGTAAAGTGGTTAGTAGCATGAATTGAGAATCTTATTTTTTCTAGTGAGGCAATTTGCAAAGGCTGTTTGTGAAGAATTGTGAGGGCTTTCAAAGGGATTAATTTAGTAAGCCAGATAGATTTAAACTGAGGCTGTACTAGCATCGGATGCCACACGTGCTATCAGAGACCTGTGTATAACCAC
Organism: Thryonomys swinderianus; assembly: GCA_004025085.1. Classification (NCBI taxonomy): domain Eukaryota; kingdom Metazoa; phylum Chordata; class Mammalia; order Rodentia; family Thryonomyidae; genus Thryonomys; species Thryonomys swinderianus. The sequence goes on from PVIC010011330.1 coordinate 17,377, forward strand.
ACACGCAAAACTCAGGAACAAACTCAGATTCCTACTGACCTCAAAAAGCTAAATGAAGCCAGATTTCTCAAGCTAAATGAAACAAATATCATTTACGACCACTGTGGTAGAGAAGATGGTAGGTAACCTTGTGGGGAGAATCTAGCCAAATGTCCTATGCTAGGTGTCTCTCAAGTTCCTCAAGGGTCTGCTCATGCCTTATGGATACCCACTTCCTGTGCAGAAGTTGTGTTGTGAGCATCATCAGAAGTGCTTGGTTTAGGAGTAACCTGTTGGCGATGGATCATCAGAACTTCTACAAATCCTGCTACTTGCTGGGCTGGCAGAACAGTCTGAAGGCAATAGTGGGGTAGTGTCTTCATTTCTCTGATGTTCATAAAGTAGGACTGTAAGGCTGCTTCATCTAGATCCTCCTTCTTCCCACCTTGCAGGAGCAACAGAGGGTCGCAGCAGGGCCTGGTGCTCAAATACGTCAAGGCTCTAAAGCCCAGTTTGGTTTACACTACCTGTCACAGTGGTGGAGTTAGCTGTTCTGTAAAGAGTAATGGGTTCATTTCCATTCTTGAAAATCAAAACATAATTACAGAAACTACACTATGACAAAATAATATTTTAAGAAGCTTAACAGTGAATGCATTTTTTTAAATTAGAAAATCTTTTTCTGGTATAAATAATTGCCTCCTTTTATAGCAATGCTTCGTTTTGTGATGGGTTTCTTAAACAAGAGCATGGTTCCATCCATCCTCCTAAAACAGCCAACCCCAGCCCACGGGATGTTTTCAGAGATCCTATGAGTGTAGCGAGTGACTTTCATCAATTCTCTGAGACACGGTTCGAGGAATTATATTGTTGCAGACCATGATTTCTCCTTTAACTGACTACAATCCTCTAAACTCTAAAAAGAGTACATTGCTACCCCTGAGAATACTGGGTTTAGCGTTTTCCTTTCTGACTTTGAGATGAAGCTCTGGGACAATATATCTGGTGCTCAATCCTCAGTGATTTACTTTCCAGGGAGATACCACATTATATCAACTTCCTGGTGCTATATCTTACATACTCAATGCTACTCTTATTGTTTATATTACTTCTTCATGTATTATTATGTTATTTCATTAAAAATAACATGGTCGGAAAACACATTTCTACATAACATTGTTCTCTAAAGTGTCTGTACGAGACACATGACCCAACCTATCGCCCTTCTATGTCCCTATGTTGTTTGAGTAGCCCTCCTGCTCCCGTGTTCTTAGGAGTATGCTGGTGGGTACCCCATTACTTAAAGCCAGTCTGTAATAATAGTGTGCCTTTTGGTGTCACCAATAAATGACCAAAATCACTGACGTTTCCATGTAATTCATTTATTCCTACTGTGAAATTTTCTCCTTATACCAGGAGTTTGACAACCTGCTGGAAGATTCTGTCTAATTTTCCTTCCCACACCATTTTCATATTCTTTGCTTCCCTGTCCCCAGTCAAGTACATTACCTGATGAATAATATCCAAGGTAAAGTAGAAATTTAAGTCTCTTCTCATGAGTAGGCGACAACTGACATAGTCTCCCTGTGATAATCAGAAATGATACCTGAAATTGTCCCATCCTAAATTCTACCTACTCAGATATGTAGTTCATAGCATAATTGCTTCTAAATGCAGACAATTATTAGATAAAATAACTCACCTCTAGAGGAATTTGCTTCAGAAATCTGATCCTTTTTCAATGATAGTGTGCAGTTAAGTTTAAACAGAGCCAAAGGAGAACTGAAGTATACAAATGAAATCCATTCATCATATGAATAAGTAAAGTTATTAAGGTAGGAAAAGTTAGCTGGGTCCTATAGATAATTCTTAGAGTGTGAAAGAGTGAAGGTAGTACAGAATCTGTTTGGGTCAAAGAAGTCATCACAAAGAACCATGAGTGCATTTTATGCCCAATAGGTAACTCTGAGTGAACAAAATGTAGCTCAGATGGTACTTTCATTGGAAAGCCTAGCCTGGCCCTGCCAGAAAGACTGAGGTGTTCCTCTTCTGTTCTGTGTTGCCCATTTTCCACTAGAAATTAGCTCTCAGACCAGTGCAATTTTGTTCTCCCTGGGATATTTTTAAAATGCCTGGAACATTTTGGGATTTTATGACTGGAAAGGGAAGGGAATGCTACTTAATACATAGTGGCCAGGGATGCTGCTAAACACCTCCAGATAGATACATCCCAACAACAAATTAGAAGCCAAAAAGAAAAACGGAAAAGTGGTATGTTAATAGTTTGACCGTCCTCCTGCAATGAAGGTTTTTCGGTCAAACCAAGAGTAGACATACTCAGATCTACAATGTCATCTGTAGTAGTGGTGACGCTGGTTTGGAAGCATGTCTGGGTGCCAATGGCAAAGGGTTTCCCGCCTCGCACATCTCCACCCCCCGCTGCAGGGAGAAGAGCTGCAGGAGTGGGCCTTCCACTGAAGGCTGTCTGAGCTGAGAAAAAGGAAGGAGAGAGAAAGAGAGAAAAATGGACACTCAAACCTTTAGCCACAACTACATCTCACAGCCACACTAGTTAATCATCAATAGTAATGGCATACACCAGAAGAACAAAGACCCTAAAAAAGTATACAAGTGCCAGCTACACTGGAGGTTGAATCATTTTGCAGTTATGGGAGTGACGTATGAGATATGATCAAAATATACAAAGCCCAGTAAATGTTCAAAATTTTAAAGAGGTTATAATATAAAACAAGCTGACATTAAAAATGGTAATATAAAAAGGAAACAAAGCTTATGTATTTAGGGGGTGGGGGCTGGTGGGGTGGGTAAAGAACAGAAAAAACTGATAATTAAATTGTGCTGTATACTGGTACAAATTCCCAATATTAAATGTGATCATGATGTGTATATACCATGTACCAATAAAGATAAAAATTAATTTAAACATTTTTTAAAATGAGAATTAACTCATATATGGGTACAAATTCTTAATATTGAGTGTGATCATGTGTATATAAAATGTACCAATAAAGAGTTTAATAAAAAAAACACACACATTAATCCCCCTCAGCGTATCTCCCCTCACTTCAAACACACTTATGCTATTGTTCCTGCTGCTTTATGAAGTAATTGGGAAATCCTCGCTCACCAGTTTCTTTAGAAAGTGTGCTCAAATATATGGTGAATGCTGCAGCAGAGTGCCTTCCTATGGCAAGGCGGGCTCATAAAAATGTTATGTGTATTCACCTGCTTTATTCAGGGGATCTGACACTGTCCGACTTCTAGCTCTTCTTTTTTTCAGTTGGTTTGTGTGTTTGGTGACAGGGTCTTACTTTGCAGTTCAGGCTGGCCCTGAGCTCACTATGTAGCCCAGGCAAGCCTCGAACTCAGCAATCCTCCTGTCTCTGCCTACTGAGTGCTGGGATTACAGGCTTGAGCCACCAAGCCCGGCATTCTTCTCACTCTTCTTTAAAGCCAAAATATCTGTGCAAGGTATATATTTTGAATAGATTCAGGGCATGGAGGCAGCCACAAGAGCACAGATAAGATATAAAAGGAGACTTTCAGAACCATTTGAGAAAGGGCTAAGAATGATGGAATAGGTGTGTTCAAAGTGATGGAGAGTATTTTGAGGGGAATTAATGGCAATATGTCATTTACTATAATACTTTTTAATTAAATATTCACTGTACTTTTTGGTCACATTTTGTAGATAGCATGACAGGAAGGGATGGAGGGAGGGGCAGGGTGGTTTTATCTACAAATGGCTTCATTCCTATAAACTCCAAGGGATGATTCCATTTGTTTCAAGTTCTTAATGAAGCAACTTGGAAAAAAAAAAAAAAAAACAGTGTAAAAGAGAAACACAGACGTTTGTGAGACGGTGGGCCTGTGTTCGGTGCTCACAAACCTCCGCCCACCTCCTCACTGGCCAGCTCCCCGATCCCTTCCTGTTCTAAGAGTCCTAACTTCCCAGGATGCTGCCAGGTCTAGGAGTCATCGGTGGTGGCTCTTGTGGTCTCCGCAAGGACAACAGATACGCACGAGCTGAGGTACTGTTCAGGGATTCCCCAACAGGCCGAGGGGTCCAGCTGGAGTTTGGAATCAGGCATCAGCCACGGGACAGCACTTCTGCTCACATGCCAGCCATCATGGCACTGCCTCTGGTGCCAGCACTCTTGAACTGTTGGAGCAAGCGTGGGGCATCCACACAGCCAGACACATGCTTCCTAGGAAAAGGCCGCAGTCCATATTCTCTCACGACACCTAGAATTCACCAAGAGAATTTTGCATGGAGTATAATTCACTCAACAAAAACAAGAACAGAGCCAGGTAAACACTAACTTTTAACTCCAAGCCCAGTACTATCTACCCTGGAAGTGGAGTAAGAGTAACATAGTAGGAAAAGACGGTGGACACATAAGGAATCGTCTAAAAACAGCTGCGTTCCCACAGACTCTAAATTACGATGTGATTCTTTTAAAAAACATCTCTTAATGATAAGAACTTGGAAACAAGACCAGGAAGTCCTGCTGAAAATATTTTTGACTAAATGCTGCTCCTCTGGATCTAGTCCCCTCAGGAAAGGGAAACACTGCTTTGTCTTTCTGTTTCTGAGCTTACCCACTGCCAGGCACATAGTATGCACTTAAAGGACATGCGTATTAAATTAGCTGATGCCAAGTTAATATGCTGGAAAGAACAGTGACAATCTTTCAGCAACTGAGAGATGGACTATTACTTTAGAATCTGAACTTCCTAGGCCATTCATATCCAACATACAGACTTAAACTAACCATAGTAACCTGTAGTGAAAAATTAATTATATGTACCAGAAACAATAAAGCAACCATCAGAAACCATTACAGGAATACTTTATATCAAAATGTGCCCTTGTGAGACACCCATACAAGATCCCCAGGGCGAGTCTAAGGAGCCCATTTTACTAAAGCCTAATACTAATCCTTTTTCTGAGATCTTTCCAGTGTTTGAAGAAGAGCCAGTAGGGTAGGAAAAGAATCAGAGTAAACTGGAGGCTACAAAACTAGAAGCTTTTTCTACCACTAACAAGCTACGGTCTTCAAACACATCTTGATCAATGATGTGCTGACATTTCTGTCTGAATGGATAACCAGCTCCTTGATGACAAGGCTGTTTTTTATTCATTATTATACCTACAGTTCTTTTTTTTGCTTTTTGGAGACAGGGTCTCGCTTTGTAGTTCAGGCTGGCCCTGAGCTCACTATGGTGCCCAGGCAAGCCGCCGCGAACTCAGCAATCCTCCTGTCTCTGCCTCCCGAGTGCTGGGATTACAGGCGTGAGCCACCACATCTGGCATTGTGGTAAGTGGTGTTGACTGTTGGTGGGCGTGTCTCCACACGCAGCATTATATGTGGTTACCGGGGATCGAACTCAGGACCTTGCGCTTGCGAGGCAGGCACCGGAACCACTGAGCTAACCCTCCGGTCCTATACCTACAGTTCTTAATGGCATGCCTGGTGTGGGGCGAATGCCTAGGGAGGAGGAGCAGACAGAGGCACGAATGACTGTCCCTATGAAGCAAGGTTGCTGGATGAAGCCCAAGTGTCCCGGGGATGTTAGAACCACAAGGAGGTCAGGATACAGCTCTGAATCATCAGTTTGATCGAATGTTGTGAGAAGAGAAGTGGTATTTAAATACAATTCAAGCAGTGGAGTGTGGTATATAAATTCCAAGATAGAATGGAAAATTTCAGAGGTGTCTCCTCAGTCAGACCACTCAGATCAGAGCCCATGAGTGCTTCCTCTGCCTTTGGGAGTCACTGGTGAGAATGATGAAGGCATGAAACAGAGCTCTCCAAGGCCTGATCTGCAGATATTGTGTGACACAGTGATGACTTCTTACAGTCTATCCTACGTGAAACACCACCTACGGCCCTCCTCTCCTCCTCACTTCCTCACTGCAAACCCCTCCTACAGCAAACCAAAATTCCTGGTATAATGAACAAAGCTAAGATGGATGGTGATTTGCTTTTTTACTTCATTACTCCACACTATGCTCAGCTAATCTATGGGTGGGATGCCAAGGAAAACAGGGACAATCTTCTAGAATCAACTCATACTCACTAACTGCTAAGGGTTCTTCAGACTCCAACGAGGTTCATTGGAAGCACTTTTACATCCAGTTTTTTCTGGCAGCACAACTGGTCAGTTGCAGGAGGATAGGAAATTTCCCACTGGGTCAGAAAAACTGCACTGTTCTCGATAGGCATAGTGGTGTGTATTCCTATAATCCCATCACTCTGGGAGCCTGAGGCAGGAGAACTGCAAGTTCAAGACCAATGTTAGTGATTTAACAAGACCCTTGGTCTGGAATGTAACTCGATGTTAAAGCCCCGGGTTCAATTTCCCATAAAAAAAAAAAAAAGAAATAGGAGGAAGAAGAGAAGATGGAGGAGAAGGGATTGCAGGAAGCGTAGCGGCACATGCTTATAAACCCAACAATTCATGAGGCTGACAGAGGAGGATCACAAGTTCTACTCCCACTTGGCAACTTGGTAACTTATGAGACTTTGTCTCAAAATTAAATAAAAAGGAGACCTGAGAATGTAGCTCAGAGAAAACATCCTAGTCAAATCCCTAGCAGAGATGGAAGATAAAATACTGCCCTGTTCTAGTGATAAACACAATATCTCAAGCTGTTCTTAATGTTGTAAGAACAGCCACCATTCCATTATGAACATATATTTTGTGAAGCAGAGATTAAGACAGAGCACAGAAGAATGGCTTGTGTCTGCTCCATAATACTGAGGACTGTGAAAACTCTTATTAAAAACAACTTCATCCAAACTAGCTGACTTGACCAAACCATAGCATTCTGTTTAGCAGTTTAACCCAAAGGAGGCGACACAACCCTCCTCCTTCCTATCAAGTCTGGAAAAGTTCAATACTACCCCAAAATTTACTGTTTGTTCCAGCAAACATATAGGTTTCTGATCTACCTTTCTTACAGTATTTTATTTATTTATTTATTCATTTATCTATTTATCTATCTATTTATCTATGTATTTATTTATTTTGAGACAGGATCTCACTTTGTAGTTCAGGCTGATCCTGAGCTCCCAACCACACCTTGAACTCAGCCATCCTCCTGCCTCTGCCTCCTGAGTGCTGGGGTTACAGGTGTAGACACCATGCCCAACACTTAGAGTATTTATTAAAAATTTGCAGTTGCAAATCCTTTCCTTGTCTCTTTGAGGCAGATAAATGATAGAAGGAGGAGGAGGAGGAGGAGGAGGAGGAAGAAGGAAGAAAAGAAGAAGAAGAAGAAGAAGAAGAAGAAGAAGAAGAAGAAGAAGAAGAAGAAGAAGAAGAAGAAGAAGAAGAAGAAGAAGAAGAAGAAGAAGAAGAAGAAGAAGAAGAAGAAGAAGAAGAAGAAGAAGAAGAAGAAAGATACATAGATAATAAGGAGTGTCTATCTCAGGGACCTGAAACATAACATCATAATGTTTCATAACATATCTTTATGTTCAGAGGAACATAATGTTCCTCTGAAACATAATAATCAGGAAATATGAAGTCCTTATTGCCCAGTCTCTGTAGGAGGGTAGAAGCCTCATTTTTATAAATTCCCATAGGAGACACAGATAACCTATTCACATTTCCCAACCCTTTGCCTACTATTTTGTAGTTCTCCCAACTGCACTCAGTCTCCACTCACTGCCCTCCACCCGACTCCCTCATTTTATCTTTAAAATACCCAACAAGGTCTGTGCAAGTCAGAGCTGAGCTCAGATTACACTGGCTTTTATCCTGTCCTGCAAATCTTTAAAATCTGTTTTTACATTTCTTAATGACCAACTCTTTATCTTTCATAGTGTCTGCTTCTCATTTGGAAAGACTCAGATAGCTAGGGGCCACTTGAGCTGCGGGGGGCTGGCCTCATCTGAAGGTTCCTGTCCTCACAGGGTCGGTGTCTGTGTTGGGACAGAGGAAAGCAAGGCTGAGCTGAGACTGTCAGCTGCATCACCGCATGGCTTCTTTATGGCCTTAGGCTGCTTGCAGTACATCATCTGTGTTTCAAGAGGGAGTTTTTCAACAATAAACGCACAAGAACAAGTGTTCTTGGAGAACAGAAGATCCGGAAGGATGCTAGTGGACTTTTTATGACCTATCCTAAGAGCTCATAGATTATCGCTTCTTGGACAAAGCATTCAGGAGGCTGAGACAGCAAGATCATGTGTTCAAGGTCAGCCTGGACTATATAGCAAGAGCCCTGTCTTTAAAATTATATCATTCACAAATATTCCCAGATTGAAGGAGAGAGAACATAGTATCTTTCTCTCAATAGAATGAATGCCAAAACCACTGAAAACACCACAGCTATGAAGTTTTAAGTTCAAACACAGGATATACTCATTTGAACATTCCATATTTGCAAATTTACCTCCTTGTGAAAATGTATTTGTAGCCCTAAAATCAGTATTCATGTTGCTTTCACAGATGTACAGGCTGAAGAAATATTTGAGTCACCGTATGTCACACTGTCAGCTGTGTTCTGAATTCCAACAACATTCTGCCTTTTACTTAATTCTCACACCATAAATAATTGCTCTTGTCACAGGCTATTTAGTGCCATGTTTTCTCGATTTTTGTCAGTGGCTATTGTTTCAAATGGTCTCTAAACATAGTGCTCAAGTGGCTGAGTGTTCCTAAGCAAAAGAACATTGTCTTGTGCTTGTCGAAGTGTAAGAGCCATTGGGTTAACATAGTCTCTGCATAGAGACTATGTTAACTATGCAGCCATGGGGATTAGAGGTGAAATGTTGTATTGTATTCTATAGTTAATAGCCTGCAAAAGGTATTGAACTTGTCCAAAAATCTTGTACAAGAATATAACAGCTTCATTCAAAATGGTAAAAACCTACTCTGGTGTGCAACAATAGAAGACCAGATTTATAAACTGTGATATAGTTATATGCAAGATGATGTACACATTAATAGAAAGGAATGGACTAGTTATGCATGTAACAACATGGAAGAATCTCAAAATATTGTGCTGAGTGCAATAAGCTTTGCACAAAATAGTACATACTGTTAGAGTTACCACCCTATAAAAAGGCCCCTAAACTGTGCCAGATCTAGAATGGCTCCCTTTCCCATGTGCTCCTACACTATGCCAGGTCCAAAATGGCTTCCTTGGGCCGGAGATTTAGCTCAGTGGTTCCGGCGCCTGCCTCGCAAGTGCAAGGTCCTGAGTTCGATCCCGGTAACCACATAGAATGCTGGGCATAGTGACTCACGCCCACCAGCAATCAATACCACATACCACAGTGCCAGGCGTGGTGGCTCACGCCTGTCATCCCAGCACTCAGGAGGCAGAGACAGGAGGATTGCTGAGTTCGCAGCAGCTTGCCTGGGCTACATAGTGAGTGCAGGGCTAGCCTGAACTACAAAGCGAGACCCTGTCTCAAAAAAAAAAAAAAAAATGGCTTCCTTTCCTGTGCATGCCAAAGGACAACCTATCAGTTAGCTCCCTAATCTGTCACCAGAGCAAGCCAATATGATTCCCATGATGCTCTCCCAACCCCAACTTCTTAAATACCCACTCCATTTCCCAATGCCCTCTCTACCATTTCCAAGATAGCCCAGTAATTTTACCTCCATTAAAGCTTTGTGATGGGTGTTCCTATTCTGACTTGTTTTCCCATCACATACTATATAATTTTCTTTAAAAATAACAAAACTTGAAAACTAGCAAAACCAATCTACTGGCAATGTGGGGAAAAAAATCAAAGGGAGGTTGTCCGTGCAAGGTAGGGCTTGCATGGGAGTACAGATCAAGAAGGAAAGGATACGTGGGATATTATTGACCTCCATGTCCAGAATTTCTGATTTAAAACCAAAATATTTACCCTTTTAACAAGTTCTCAGGTGACTTGGTGCCACCACTGTGAGGACTCAGACTCTGAGGACCATTGCTTTTGCTTGACCTTGCTTGACGGATGTAACAGACATGTCTGGTGATTTTACTGCATTCCCAAGAACATGTTTCAGCTCTATACAAGATCAAGGACCCCTCACTTCATATTGCGGCATGTGTGTTTGCTTTCCGCTCTAGAGCAACCTCATGTTTATGCAATTCTGAAATGTGAAATTAAAAACCTTTGGGAACAATTCCCAATCAACTGGGGAAGGGGTAAAGCAGTGCTTAAATGTTCAGGCCACACACCCTCAGATGCACAAATGTGGATTACTTCACAGGAGGCCCCAGCACAGCTGAGCCCAGGAACCGTGGCAGCAACCTCTGTAACAAATGTCTTGTTCTCTCTCTTACTCTTCATACTCCCTTGCTTCTGTTTACTGAGATCATGTCCCAAATCATCTTGGTATCCAAGTCCTTGTTCCAGGCTCTGTTTTGGAAGAACTGAACTCAGACAACAGGGTGAATGTGGGAGATGAAAGACACTGAGTATGATGGCACAGGAAGCATCGGACATTCCCAACCAGACAAAGACTGCAGACATTGCCCTTGAATGTGTCATCTCCTTGCCAACCCTGTGCTCTTCACGTTTTCCATTAAACTGAATATGGCCACTTGGTTCTTCTACACACTAGGATCTATCTGCTCTCGCATTCTGACCTTTTTTGGAAAAAGCCCAGAGTGGTAATTTAGAATCACCAGATTGAGCATGGGTGGGTCAGCACCGAACTCCATTCTTCCTTCTCCTCATATATGTCTATTGCTTAAGGAACTCCCTGAATTCTACCTCTTTTTTCCAGATGCTCTGAATGATCTCTGAGCCCCATGAAGTCTTTTAAATCACAAATTTAATGCCTCACATTGCCAAAGTAGATTTTGCTTCTTGGATGCAAGTCATTTTTCCTGGAGTCTGACATTAAAGAGAAGGGTTGGTTAGAAGACCACTTCTTAGTGTCTTCATGTGTGGCATGAAGAAAGGTGATCACACACACATGGCCTACCAGCAGCCAGATGAGACCAGATCTGATCACACTGGGCTCTGAGGGGTTCAACACCCAAGGAACACTTGCAAACTCCTCATACATCCATTTAGAAGGTTAAGGTTAAGGTTTACATAATTCTTCAGTCCCCTCCAGTTGTGTGGATATGACTCTGGATCCTTCCTGCCCTAAATTGTCCTTGTTTGGATGCCTTTGAGATCTGAATGTAAAGTATGGGTGATCTCTTCTACCTAATTTCCCTTAGAAAGTCCCAGGAAACCTTGCAATATACCCTCCTTCCTAAATATTCAATAAAAATTGTCAATGCTTGCACAAGCACTACTTTCTAGAACACAGGGAATAAAATATTATCCGCTCTCAGAAAAGGTTTCTTTGGAGACAGTGGGCTCAGCATTGAGTACCTTCCATTGTCTCATGTCCTGAGGCCAGCTGCAAGATCTCTCTCAGAGTCTGTTCATGATGCATCTAAGGAGTCTTCCAGGAAAAGGATGTTTCTCTTGGTCTCCTTAATTGCCTTTATTTCCCTCAAACTTTCTCATTTTCATCTTATCCGCACCCACACAGTCATGGCCAAAATACTCAATTCTGTAGGACTTCACGTTTTAAGCACAGTCTTGGTCAAAAATCTGGGCTTGACGGTAATTGGGCTGCCCCCTACAGGCTGCCTTCAGGAAGACAAGTTGGTCTATACTGCCAACCCAGAGCTAGTTTCCTACTTAAAAACACCAAATCTCCACAGTAAATGAAGACTCTATGAGGAGAAATAGAGTGGAGGACATGAGCTAATAAGCACAGACAGTTTTCTCTAAGCTGGTGAAAGTAATTGCAAATGGAGTCCAGTGGATGGAGCCTTGAGGAGCCGGCATAAACGGGAGGCTCCGTGAAATGGCAATGCGTTTGTAGGGGATTATCTTACATCTGTTTTAGATTTCAGACAGTGGACGAACTCATGAGCTCCGAGATTAAATTACCTCATTTTGGCCCTTGTGGATTGCGAAATAGATGTTATATATTGCTAAGGAGGTAATAGTCTTTTTAGCCTGTATTGCTTTTTGGATCCACCTAAAAGCAGAACATTAAAAATGCAAGCTCCTCCCTTCATCTGAGGGCTGGGGAAAGGCACCTTACTGAAACTGACATCTGAACTTCAGACAAGGGAGGTAGAGGATAAGGTAAGAAACATACCAGCATTATGTCTTTCTTCTCTTCTTATCTCTCTTTTGTGTCTCTGTCTCTATCTGTCTGTCTGTCTGTCTGTCTGTCTGTCTGTCTGTCTGTCTCTCTCTCTCTCTCTCTCTCTCTCGCTCTCTGTACTGAGAAGTGAACAAAGGGCTTCATTCATGCTAGGTCAGCACTCCAACATTTAATATCTCAGTCTCTTCTCTCCTTCTTACTGAGGGTCTACAACTCTGGCACTAAATAAACTATTTCTATACTAAACTTTCAGATTATTGGGAGCAGAGAGTTGGAGGTGAAGGTGGTATAGATGTGCACTTGCCCTATAAGAGTATTTTCTTTCTATATAACCTCACATTGAAATCTTGATGACTATTCATTTGTGAAAGTGTTCCTAGACTTATATTTATATATTTTTGCAACAGAGTTCCAAAGACCAGCATCTCTCAAGATGCATTTACAAGGCTATTCTTTATGACCTCTGGAAAATGAAGTAGGAAAACTGGTTGCAGTGACACCTATAGTTCTAGCTACTAGGGAGAGTGAGGCAGAAGGATTAAAAGTTTGAGGCCACTTTGGACAAATTAGTGAAACCTGACCCAAAATAAAATATAAAAAGAGCTGAGAATGTAGCTCAGTGATAGAATGTTGGCCTAGCCTATGTGAGGCCCTATATTCCATCCCTAATACTATAAACAAAAAATGGAAAGAGAAAATATCCACTCTGGCCAAATGAAGATGGGCCTCTGCGGGCTGCTGGTAAGTCATCTGGCAGATGACCCTTGGCTATGGTCTGACCTGGTTTGGTCTGACCCGGACATGGTGAGAGATATACTCCAAGCTTCCCCAGTGCCTCTGATGAATAAAAAGGTGACTGCCCATCATTTAAGATAGGGCAAGAGCAGTGCAGAAAACCTGGAATTCGCATCATCCCCCTATTTGTGCATTTATTCACTTGTTCACTAAAGGTGGTATTTGCTTCCTGCTCTGCACTTACCAGGGTTCTTTAAGCTATGACGAATTCAAGGAACTATTAGGACAGGGTTCTTCCCTAAGGTGTCTGCTGCCTAGCAGAGTGCTAACTTATACATCCATACAAAAAGAAAAATTGAAAAACAAAACATAAAAAAGGGGTTAATTTGAAGACAGCAGAACAGGAACACTGGTGACTGGGAACTGAGAAAGTAACTGACACTCAGGGAGAAAAATATTCTGAATAACAGTGTTAGCAATGCTTCGTTCAAAGGAACATATTTCCACATCCAAAAGCAAGCAGAAAGTAAGTCCAAGATTTCCTGGCCCCTCCTGATGGATATAAAGGAAAACAATGCCAATTGGAAATGCAAATCAGAACTATATCCAAAGTCCTTTAAATCTTTTCTGTCTCTTCTACTTGTCTACATCTAGATTAATTTTCTCAGACCGTAATTCTTCCCACCACTCTCAGGAAGGCCCGACTTTCCCCCATCCCTCCAACTTCTCCCCGCCTGTGAGTGCCAAACTATCGTCCTCGTTTGGCAACATAGAGGAAGAAGACTTTCACTGATGGGCTTTCTTTAGAAGATGAGGAAACAAAGACAGCTAGACAAGCCGAAGCAAAACACAGGTTCTTCTTAACAGGCCATTAATGGAGAGAAAAACAGGGAAAAGAGAACTGAGCAGGACTGGGGAACTTCATCCCTTAACACTAATAGGGAAGGTGGACAGGTGCTATCCTCGGAAGGATCACCTGCTTCCGAATTCCCTGTAATATATGTTTGTTCTCTACAATTGTTCTCTATATGCCCACAGTTTCTGCATTTGTGGATTTGAGCAGCTATGGATGGAAAATTTTTAAAAGTGTATCATCAGTACCAAATATAACAGACTCTTTCTTCTTTTGGCAATGCTGAGAATTTAACTCAGGGTCCTGCATATCTAGGCAAGTGCCCTGCCAATGAACCATAGTCCCAGCTTCCTCACGAAGGGAGAGGGAGTCAGGGCTTGGATTAGAGTCAGGGTAGGAGAGTAAACCTGGAGGTGAGTAGGACCCAGACTCAACTTGGGTGATGTAGTAGATGAATAACTGGAAATCTATGCCTCCATAAATTTGGCATGCTTCAGCCCAGCTTCACTCCCAGAAGGCCACGCGGCAGGGTAATCTGTTAAGTCATGACTCTCCAAAATGGAAGCAACGAATTAGAACCAATGAGTCTTGAGCTCCAATTGTGACACATGCTCCCAACACACCCTGGGACCCTCAGCCTCCACCCCTGCCTACCAGCTCTGCCCACCACCAAGGATGTGACTCACGGGGTCCGAGAAGGAAAAGAAGTGGGCAGAGGGGCTCTATGGGCAAACCCTACTTCAAATGCACCAATTATCTTTCCTCTTCATCCAGACAAAGAAGCTAATTCTCATCCTGATTACAGGTCACCCTGAATCATTCATGAACTATTAAGAGATTTCACAAATAGCTCCCACATTTCATCTTAGGAAGCCAAACTCAGTCAGTAACTCCTTATAAAGTTATCAAGCATGATACACAGATTGGGGGTGAAAATATGCAGCAGAGCCATGTGGGAGTTCACTGTCTGCTGTTTCCATCTGTGGGTTCCCAAGAAGGGGCACCACGGAGGGTGCTAAGGGCCAGGAGCAGAGAAGCAGCCCATCTTAGCTCTCTCTTCACTGGAAAGATGGTGTGAGGAATGTTTAGCCTCCCTTTCCTGTAGAGCAGGAAAAGAGCCTCTCTTTCCTGTAAAGAGCCTCTCTTTCCTGTAAAGCTGATGTGAAAGAAAGGGCCTGGAAAACAGGACAGACCCCAAATATATCCACTGTCTTACACTGAGCACAGGAAAAACTGTTTCCTTGAAAGTCCCAAGAAGCCTTCACACTGATTTCCACAGTGTGTGCAGCAGTCTACACTTCCACCAGCAGTGGAAAATGTTCCTTTTTCTCCACCGCCCTACTAATATTTATTAGTTGATTTCTTGATATCAGCCTTTTTTTCTGGAACATGACAGAATTTCAGTGTTGTTTTTATTTGTATCTCCTGAATGACCAGTGATGTTGAACATTTTTTCATATATTTCATATATTTGTTGCTTTTACTTTGTCAGAGAATTGTCTGTTCATTCCAGGTGCTCCTCTTTTGATTGAGACTTTAAATTTGGAGGGGTCTGATTTTTTAAAGTTCTTTTTATATTTTAGATAGTAGACCTTTGTCTGAGGAACAGCTGGTAAAAATTTTCCCACATCATGGGTCATCTCTTCACTCTGTTGTTGATTTCTCTTGCTATGCAGAAACTTTTTAATAGATACTCTACACAGAAAATCTCAAAAATTCCACCAAAGTCTTCTGGATTTAATAACTAAATTCAGCAGAGTAGCTGGATACAAGGTCAACACTCAAAAATCAATAACTTTCAAAAATGAATAGTCTGTCTGAGTAACAGACTTGCTGAGGAATTAAGGAAACAATTCCTTTTTCAATAGCACCCCCAAAAATGAAATATCTAGGCATCAGTCTGATAAAGGAAGTAAAAGAGCTCTACTTTGAAAACTATAGCAATCTGAAAAAAGAGATTGAAGAGGATATAAGAACATGGAAAGACATCTCTTGTTCTTGGGCAAGAAGAACAGATGTCTTTGAAAGGTCATTTTTCTACCTGTCATTAAGGAGTTTTACTTCAGCCTCAAGATAATTAGGCATTCTCACAGGGTTTGAAGCAAGAGAACAACATGCTGAAAGGTTTCCTTTTTCTATGTAATTTGGAATAAAGACTGCTGTCAGGTGCAGTTTAAACTCAGGTCTGACATTAGGTCCTGAGAAAAGACCTGTCAAGAGAGCAGAATAGGTGAGAGTTTAGGTAGCATCCTACAGATGGTTGCCCAAAGCACACTTCCCAGACCTCTTCTTTATCAAATCCTGCATACAATAAGTGGAAAGTCTACCACAAGTAAGACAATCCATTCCTTACAGGAAACCCTCAGTCCAAGGACCTGGGGTGATGAGAAGAGTCTGTGGGGAGCCTAAGGGCAGCCTACTTGTGTTGGTTACCTTTCTATCACTTAGCAAATACTCAAGACAATGAAAAAATTTTCAGATAAGGAAATTTAAAGAAAAAAAGCTTGTTTTGTCTCAGTCCATGATTGCATGGTTCCACTGCCTTTGGGCCAGAGACAGCTTGTGATCATGGCAGGAACTTAAAGCACACTAGAGGACACTGCTCACCTAATGGGGCATGGGAAACAGACAGAGAAGAAGAGATCGAGTCCAAAATCCCCTTGTGGGGGAAGCTCCCAATGACCTAAGGTTCAACTAGGCCTCACCACAGAGTTCCCACCTGGACCTCCCAATAGCGCAACACTGGGGAAAAGCTTTTAACACAAGGCCCTCAGGGGGACATTCCAGGTCCAAAGTGTTCAAGTGGTGACAGTTTGAGTTATTCAAAGTATTACAGTAAACAATGCATAACATTCAATCTCCTTCTTGCTACTTTCTGAATCAGTTCTGGAAATCTTTCATGTATCTTTATGAGACATTATTAAAATAATGAATGGTGATGCCAGGTGTCATCCAATAGAAAAGCAGACTCGAAAATATTACAGTGCATTCTCATCCACGTTAGTCACCAGATCTGGCACCGTGCAACTTCTGACTCTTCCTCAGTGTCAAAATGACCATGAAGATTAGATGATTTAAAGTGATTTAGGACACCCAGGTAGCTAAAATCATAAAAGAAGACTTTCAAAACTTCAGAAAGTGACAAGAACAATGAGATATGTGTGTTGAAAGCAGAGAGGACCATTTTGAGAGGGATTCCTGGCAACATATCTTTTACTGCAAGAAATATTTCAATATTTTCTATAATTTTTTAATTGAATTCTTTATTGGTACAATTTATATACATCTCAAAATCACATATAACATTGGGAAATTTGTACCAGTATACGCCACAAGTTAATTCTCATTTTTACCCATATCCCTACCCACTCCCCCCTCCTCCCCCCTTTATACATGCTCTTTTATTTTCTTTCTGTATCATATTTTTTAATCATATAGCACCCCTCATTTTTATTTTCATCTTCCTTCCTTCCTTTGACAGCAACAGCTTGAATAACCTTTTTCTAAGCCAGGGCTGCTTTGGATAAGACAGTTTAGAAAATGTACCTACTCACTGTTTCTCTGCTTACTGTACAAAAGGTATTTTTCAAATCCCAAGGCTTGATTTAAATGACAAGAATGGGATAGTGTCAGGAACACCTTATTCTCTTCACATTAACCACCGCATTTTAAAAGCGAAACTTCCTCAGCATCAATGACATATTAGATGCCGAGAGTCCTGTCTAAATGATGTATTCCGAAAGCTAGAACAAACACCTCTTCCAACTGCATTTGAATAATTAACCCACTGTTCTCCCAGCTACATTCAACTGCCCATATCGACCAGTTGGTGAGAGTCTCCTTAGAGAATAAATGACTGGGTTTTGAGTGTTTTCTTTCATATCTTCAGATTAAAGGTCATTATTAAAATGGGGACAGTTACAGTTTCAGGTCTGTTCACCCTAGAGTTAGGGACTGGGACCCCACTTCCTTCTCTCACAGCTTACTTGCACCTTCTCGGGGCCCTGAATGACACAGGCCAGTCGGTTTACTCTAACACCATTCCATGCCTTCACCTACCTCCCCTCATTTAACCCAAACTGGGCTCCAGCACTTGGGGCAAGTTGTTCTAAAATGTGAACTACAAAAGGTTCAGGCGGCCCTGTCCTTGTGCCCTTCCTGCTTGCAGCTACATGGCTTTTCTCTCAGGCAGGCTCCCTCACCACCCGATGCCTTCCTCAGCAGTTGTTTCACATTCCCGACATCTCCAGTTTCCTGGAGTCCCTCGTGTACCTTTCATCTCACTCACTGATTCATGCATCATCCTTTCAGGGCACACTTCCTGGACTCCTAGGCCGAGGGGAAGACTCCAAGACCTCATGCCCTCCAGGACCTGTGAGTGAAATGAGAGGTGCTGAAGAGACTCCAGGGAGTTGGAGATGTTGGGAATGTGGACATCTGTTTGGACTGTGGAAGAAATATGAATTGATTTTGTTTTTGTTTCTGAGACAGGGTCTCGAGGCTGGTCTTGAACTCACTATGTACTTGGGGCTGATCTCAAACTTGCGGTGATCCTCCTGCCTCAGCCTCAGATTACAGGTATGTACTAGTCTTGGTACCATCTCCCCCAAACAAAACAAAAAACAGGCATGTACTAGTATGCCGGGCAGAAAGATGAGTGTTATCAGAATCAAAAAGAAGTCACTCAAGCTGGACTTGGTGGCACATGTGCACAACCCCAGGACAACCATGGGTTTAGGTCAGGACTACAGAGTAAGATACAGTCTCAAAAACAAAACAAAACATTTTTCCTTGTCTTGACCTCTTTGAATATCCCCATATTGCTATGTCATGCCTACTCCATATAAAGCTCTGCTATTCCCATTACAGTGTTCTGCTTCTGCCAAAAATGTCAATATTATTTGCAGAATCTCTTTCTGACTGTTTAGATGGTCAGAGCGATTCCTAAATCTCATTAACAAATCGATCTACTATCATCCTCAAGGACTGAAAGAGTCTCCATTCAAAAATTTTACTTCTCTTGGTCCAGAAATTTGGGGCATTGACACTCAGACTACTAGGTCACATGTGTCTAATGCTAAGGTGAGACCAGGTACGTAGGGGCAGGAAGTGAGAAGTATAGAAAAGAGGTGAGGGAATCCTACACCTTGGCTAAAAGTTGGTTTTGAAATCAAACTACTTTATTTGGAATTCCAGCTCTGTCCTTCCCTCTTTGGGCTTAATATTTCTGTATCTCAGTCTCAGTATCTTTAAAGTGATTATTTATCTACCTCATCATGTTACTGTTGTGTCTATGAAAATGACATACAGTAATAGCAGCTGATAATTATCAATCTCTTGTTAATATTACTAGTAATTTATTGTATGTTACATTGAGTGCCACAGGGGAAGCTGGCGCTGAATCAGCACTTTTTGCCTACACTTTTGGGCATTGCTATAATTTCCTCTTGCTCTGTACTCCCTCCAATTATATATGTGAATGAGAACAACCAAGAAAGTCCAGACACCTGACCACATAATAAAGTGTAGGGCCTGAAAAGCTGGATTTATGCTCCTGAGACGGTCTGTTGTGACAGCAGAGATTTCTACGCGATTGGTCCAGGTTGGGACCATTTAGGTGAACCTCTTAAGATAAAGGTCATGCAGAATTGCAAGGACAAAATAAGACACTACCACATGAATACACTGTCATTATGCTTCCAAGGAAGAAGCCTCAAAGTGTAAGCCTCCTTAGCATCAATTAGTCCACTCTGGACCACTCCCATAGCCTCTGTGAGGGGCTCTAGGCCTCCTTCTTGACTAGATAGAGGCTTAGAGGTTCTGTGAGCCTTGGTACCATGCTCAGTGGATAAGGGGCCCTTGGGTGCATAGTTTTCAAAGTTCTTTGCTTGTCCTCTTGGAAGACTCAAGATGTTATGTCCTTCTTCCCCCAGGGGTGATATAATAACATCTTGAACTTCCTTACTGTGTCATTAAGCCTGAGTTCTTTGACCTTTAGTATTTATTGAATGGGACTTACAGTAATGTCTTTCTTACAGAGTTGTTGCCTAGTATAAGCACAAGTGCTAACCTCCAAAGCCTACATAGCCAGCTATTTTGGCAGATACCTATAATCCCATCTGCAGTCCCACTTAGGAGGCTGAGGCACAAGGATGGTAAAGTTCTTTCTAGTTTAGGCCTCAAAGCAATTGCAGGCCATTCATGAACTACATAGAGACTCCCTGTCTTAAAACACAAAGTGAAAACCAATACAAAGACCAAGCCCGCATAAAATTTGGTTCTATTTCACTGCCCTTAGCAGGCTCTGTCAGGAGGTGAGAAGTGCTGGTGAGCAGTTGGGCAGCAGGAGAGAGGGCTCCCTCCCCTCTCCACAGGTCCCTGCATCCTCTCCTCAGGCTCAGTTGCACACCCCAGAATTTCTGTAAATCTGGATGCAATTCTGATTTCCCCAGCTTGCTCGCATTCTTTGAGAGCCTGAGACCAACTTGTTCCCATCTCTTGTAAACATGTACATTATCATCATGATTACAGCAGAAGGATAACTGCAACTTGCAGAGCTGGTGTGGGCCAAGCAGCATCAATAGGACATGTGTGCAGAGTAGATCCGATCCGGGTGACTGAAACAGAAGCCTTACAGACTACAAGATTTTCTCACTGCACGCTACACTGAGATACACTGGCTTCACAACATTACCTAAAACTTGGTGGGGTATTTCCCTCAAAGAAGGGTGATGTTTCAGTTTCAAGAAATAATCTGTTCATTTCAGATGCCATTTTTGAATTGGGTCCTTAAATGGGGGGGGGCTGATTTTTTAAGCTCATTGTATATTCTAGATAGTAGCCCTTTGTCTGAGAAACCACTGGTAAAAATTTTTTCCCAATGCTGTCTTGAAATTAACCAGCAACAAATGCTGGTGAAGCTGTGGGGAGAAAGGGACCCTTCTCCATTGTTGGTGGGAGCATAGACTGATACAACCACTATGGAGATCAGTGTCAAGATTCCTCAAAAAACTAGGATTAGAGAGATCCCATCTGACTTTGCTATTCCCCTGCTATGTATATACATGACAGAATTAAAAGATTCATCAGAGTCATATGTGCACCCATGTATATAGCAGCTCAATTTGTGATAGCTAAATCTTGGAAACAACCCAAATGCCCATCAACTGGAGACTGGATAAAGAAGATGTGGTTTTTCTATAAAATGGAGTATTTCTCTGCTATAAAGAATGATAAGTTGGAGTCATTTATACTCAAATGGATGTATCTTCAGGACATACTCATAAATGAAATAAATAGTTCACAGATATATAAATATCATATCTTTTTTCTGGTATAAGACACTGAAGGTGTAAATGAGCTCTAGAATATATGGTAGATATTGTGAAATAGAAAATAAAGGGAATGGGGTGTAGGGGTAAGTAACAAGGGAAAGAAAAAAATATGACGGTAATAAAAAAAGAACCAAACTTATGTATAATGGTAGGGAAATGGGAAAAATGAGAATTTAATTCTGTCATATACTGGTACAAATTCTCAATATTGAATGTGATCATGATGTGTATATATAATGTACCAGTAAATATTCAAATTTTAAAAATATGTATTCTAGGCTTTTCTTTCAGAGAATAATTTGTTAGGTCAAAGGTTAGCCTAGAATGTTAACAAGAACCCCAGATGATTTAGAAATGGTAATACTGCTCTATGGCCAACCAGTCCCCTCACCCAAATCTTCCTTAAGTAGCCCATTGAACCAACCTTGCCAATTGACTTCTCAGTGACTGATTTAACATAGCATGTCCATTTCCAGAACCACAACCAGATTAATAATAGTCCAGAAATGGACTTATGGAACTTATTTATTATGAACATTTTGAAGGTTGATTTAATGTCAGATGACTCTCTGGTCTCATGATCTGTGGGTACAAACATCCAATGATCAAGTGCATTAAATGGTGCATTTGATTTAAGTGTCCTGGATTTCTGCCTTGGAACAATATAATAAAAGTGGTCACACAGACATTGCTCTCTGATCACTTTATGCTTTCGGGACTGTTTCTTCACTTGCAGCCTTTCTCCCCTTATAAATGTTGCATGCATCTTCCAACAGAGAGTCTCCCATCACCGTCTCCAGAAACCAGACCGCAAGAAATGCAAGTTTTCATTGGGAGGAACGAGCTAACCCTGAGAACTGAGCCAGGACGGAGTGCTGTGTGGGTCGTGTGCAGAGATGCCAGCTTTTGAAAGCGGCTGTGTTAACACAGAAGATGCTCTGAGTTAAGGGCTTGGCTCCGCCATCTGTGGTTGAGTCTCATTTGCACAGCTTCCCAATCAGACTCCAAGTATCTTCTGAGAGTCTATGAGCTCTTAATCTCCTTTAATAATGCCTTTTCCCTTCAGAACTGGCTGGAGCCTGTTCTGTTATGTGCTAAGAATCCTGATGGACACCAACTATCTCCCTTGCCACCTATGGACATTCAGTCTTCACCTCAAATGTCCTGGTATCCACTTTGTGGAGGTTTTCCGTTTGTTTATTCCAACATATGTGTATCATTAGTAGAAGTACAACTTTTCTGTATTTAAGATGAAGCCAGCAATCCAGTGGAATGGATGCTACTATAATTGAATCCCTCATTTGCACGGGAAATGAAACTGATGTTCAGGGAGGACAGAGAACCTGATCAGCTCTAATGGGTAGAGAGCTGGACCCGGGGAGACTCGGCTTTCTACTTCAGTGGCCACCACTCTGCCATGTGCATATAACATTGCACAGAATCAAGCTTAAAATGAGAGTCACTGTGTTAGTTACTTTTCTCTCACTGCTGAAACAAAATACCTGAGACCCAATGGTTGAGGTGAAGCTGTATATTTGGCTAACAATTTGTACAGATTTTAGTTCATAATCAACTGGCTCTGAGATTGGGATAGCAGACAAACATTGCAGAGGAGAAACAACATGGTGTGCACAAAGCAGCAAACATAACAAGAGTTTAGCAGCATCTTTCTGCCCTTCTGTATTATTCAGTGTACTGGGATTAGAGAGGTGCCAAAATAACTCACATGAAGTGGTTTAGCAATCACAGGCCCTTCACCCCAGCATCACACATTCCAGATTCAGCTGCCTCGGAAAAAGAAAGTCTCACCTCATCCGCATGAGGCTTTGGGGGACACTAAACACAAACCAAAACTCTCAGCATGCAAATGATGTCTTCTTCTACAGGAGCAAGTGCCGAGACTTGACTATGTATGAATTTATTCACCCCAGATTAATCAAACAAAGGGTTCAATTTATGCCGCCAATTATGACTCCAGAGTTCCAAACCTGAGAAGCTTTAGCAAATAGCAGCTAGATAAAATTTTCCAAGAATTTTCAGTTGTTCTTTACAGGGAAAACACTTGGAATGAATCTTTGACCTTTGCAGACACACGACCCACATCGGTCTTTTTACTGGCAGAGGCATCTTTCAATAGGAATATTTCAAAGGACAGTCTGGAAGAACTATGAATTCCTTGCTCCTCATGATTACACTCATCCGACCAGCCTCGACCTCCATCAGTCAGTCCTCTCTCCCCGGCCAGCGGGCTGTCCCAGGACAAGCCATCTGACAAAGTAGAACAAAGATCTGACCATTCTTCCAACTGCTTCCCCAGCCTCTTTTGAACCATCTGGGTCAGTTCTCTTCCCTACTTGGAAACCAGAGGCCTCTCCCCCCTCCACCTCTTGCTCTCCCTCCTCATAGCAATAGCGGCAGCAGCACTGCCCTTACCTGTCCCTTTCCAGACTCTTACCTTGTACTTGCCTTTAGTGGTTACAGTAACAAGCAGCCTGAGAATGACCAGCACAAAGCACTGTTCTAAGGCAGAAACACGATCAAATAATGCTGTTGGATTCTATTACCTTCCTCAGTAAGTGAACAAGTCAGCAAGATTTTTCCCTGAGTTTCTTTTAGCATCACTGGGCACTTCCTTTGAACAATTCTGAAGGTGACTTTTTGTTACAGTAGAGAGGTTTGAGGTGGGCCACGGTAGGAACAGAAAAAGCTCCCCCTGAAATTCAAGCTAACAATAAGTTTGATTTAACTCAGACTTGTCTGACACATCATCAATCTGAAAAAGGACAGCACGGCTGCCCTCTGCTGCTGGGAAGTAAGACAGCCCTTAGTTTTTCACAGTGCTTTTCCACAGCAGACTCCTCTACGATGGCAGCCAGAGAACAGCCTCCCTCTCATCCTTTGGGTATGATCTCATATCGCTGGATACTGTCACTGAAGATTCAGAATACACTTTAAGAAACAAAAAACTGGGCCGGAGGGTTAGCTCAGTGGTTCCGGTGCCTGCCTTGCAAGCGTAAGGACCTGAGTTCGATCCCCGGTTACCACATATAATGCTGGGCGTGGTGGCTCACGCCTGTAATCCCAGCACTCGGGAGGCAGAGACAGGAGGATTGCTGAGTTCGCGGCGGCTTGCCTGGGCACCATAGTGAGCTCAGGGCCAGCCT